>JANJEY010000004.1:3507442-3518662 GCA_024703695.1 Erythroxylum cataractarum | reverse complement strand
ATGGGGATGGGGATGGAGGTTGAAAAAAAAAACCCGATGGGGATGGGGCGGGGATGGGGAACGAAATTATAAATGGGGATGGGGGCGGGGATCGCATAATCCGCCCCAAACCCGCCCCATTGCCATTCCTAAAACCACCTGTGGCACATAGGTCATGGGCAGCCGACTCACTCTCTTTGATACACTCATTGTTACACTTTGCAACGTCATGTTCAGACGCTTGTAAAAAGTGTAAATGGCATAAAGTAAACAGAAGAAGATAGAAGAAAGACTTGTGTTGTTTGCAATGTCAGATTCTCATATTAAATTGACTTGTATTCTATTACCCAAGCCATTGACATGTGCTATAAAAAACTATTACCAAAATTATTGTTAATCGGCTTAAACCCTTTTTCGATAGTCTAGTTGCCCCTACCCAGTGTAACTTCGTCCTTAGGCGCTCGATTACTGATAATATCATAATCGCCTAAGAAGTTTTTCACTTCATGAAACGCAAAACTAGTCCTACAGGCATCATGGCTATCAAGGTTGATCTTTAGAAAGCATATCGGTTGTCCTGGGATTTCATCTTCGATACGTTAATGGGCGTCGACTTCCCTGCTTCGCTTATCAATCTCATCATGAAGTGTATCTCCTTGGTCTCCGTTCAAGTTCGATGACACGGAGAATTGAGCGAAGCTTTTCATCCTTCTCAGGGAATTCGCCAAGGAGACCCATTGTTACCCTACCTCTTCGTCCTATGCATGAAACGATTAGGACACACTATAACACAGGCTGCGATACAAGGCTACTGGTGACCTATCAATTTAAGTACGGATGGGCCACCTCTCTCTCATTTGTTTTTTGTTGATGACCTCATTCTTTTCTTTGAAGCCTCCCAGACTCAAGTCGATGTGATTAGAGAGACTCTCACTTCTTTCTGCACTACGTCCGGACAACGGATTAACCAGCTTAAATTTAGGGTTTATTTCTCTAACAATGTCCTGAGTTCGACATCCCACAGTTTAAGTCAAGCTTTGGGATTTACTTGGACTAGTAACCTAGGCCGGTATCTTGGCATTCCGTTTCTTCATGACTGTGTTACAAAGCGCACTTATCAACACATCCTCGATAAGGCTCACCAGCGACTTTCAGGTTGGTCCTCCAAGCTGTTATCCTTTGTAGATCGCCTCACCTTAGCTTAATTGGTTCTAGTGGCGCTGCCCAGCTATACCATGCAGACAGTCCGATTGCCTCGCCCTCTGTGTGACGATCTAGAAAAGGCTATTCATCAGTTTTTATGGGGTTCGTCCAATGGATCCAATTCGATTCACTTAGTTAACTGGGACAAAGTCTGCCAACCGAAGGAGTAAGGGGGCCTTGACATTCGCAAAATCCGCGAAACCAATGATGCCTTCTTGACCAAATTAGGCTAGACTCTGATCGACAAGCCTCATGCTCTATGGGTGAAGGTGCTATCTACGAAATACAAATTTGATGCCACCGCTCTACCCACCACTATCAACAATAGGGGTGACTCCATGATCTAGCGGGGCATCAAGGCCACCTGGCATTTCGTTCTCAAGGGGTTGATATGGGTGCTTGACAATGGGGGCAGAGCTAAATTCTGGCTTGATCCTTGGGTTAAAGGAGTGGGGCCACTTATTCACTACGCTCTCACCCCCATCCCCGATCCGACTACCACCCTCAGTATCTAACACTTTGTGGACACCACCGGGAATTGGACTTGGAGTGACATCAGTGACGCCTTCCCACTCGAGATATCCCGTGCCAGCGCAAGACATTTCCCCCAAAATCGTACTTAGGCCCGGACAAGTTAGTTTGGGGCTCTTCCGATTCTAGACAATTCACCATAACCTCCACTTACTCCATGATCATGGATCACGACGACACTGTTGGTACTGAATTTTGGACGGCCATCTGGACCTGGCCTGGCCCTCATCTCATCACCTTCCTCTCCCTCACCTAAGATCATGCTCTAACCTCACTATATACAATGAACCTTGTTCCTATCAAGAGGCTTCCACTAAATTGCACTAATTAGAGGGAATATTGGTGCTATTAGTATAAGAGCACATGTAGTCCTGCTCATAAGTGGGAGCTTTATGAGCTCTAGTTGAGGGAATTGTTGTATAGGAGAAGTAGAAGGAATAGGTTGGTTTGAGGGAGTAGAGGTAATATCATGTTGAGATAAAGGATAAGAGAAGTTATTATAAGAAAAAGAAAAGAAGGAAAAATCTACATCCAAGGCGGGAGAAGAGAGAATAGAAGATGAGAAGTTTTTATGAAGAATGGAATTATGAAAAGGATAGAGATGTTTATGAAAAACAACATCCCTAGAAGAGATGATTTTACTAGTGATCAAACACATTATGACCCTTTTTACCATAGGGATATCCCATAAAACACATGGATGGGCTTTGGCTTCAAATCTAGTTTTACGTTTTGTAGGTGTAGCAACAAATCAAAGGCATCCAAAAGATTTAGGAAGTTGATAAGGTGGTGATTGATGACATAGGAATTCATAAAGATATTTGTATTGTAAAATGAGTAATGGAATTTTGTTTGTGAGGTATATGGCAATGAGAAGGCATTCACCCCATAATTGGATTGAAAGGTTGGATCAAGCTACATCAAAGAGATGTTTACGTTTCTTTTCAACTCTCTCGTTTTGTTGTAGAGTATCTTGATAGAAAGTTTGAGTGAATAATAATCTTATCTGTATAAAATGATCGTGCTTTATTGTTACAAAACTTAAGACCATTGTCTGATCTAACAATCTTAACAATAGCATGAAATTGTGTTTCAATGTAAGCAACAAGCACTTTAAAGATAGGGAAAAAATTGCGTTATATGATAACAAATGAATCCATGTAGCACGAGAATGATCATCAGCAATAGTAAGGAAGTATTTATGGCCATCATATGTAGCATGTTGATATGGAACCCAGATGTCTACATGTATAAGTTCAAAAATAAGAAAGGATTGTCAATGAAACTTTGCCTTAGGACAAATGTAACAAATTGAATTAGAGTTGTGTTTACAAGATTTAAGAATATCAACATAGCTCGACCTAGACGGATTTATTCATTTTTAATTTAAAAATAAAAATAAAAATTGTTTTATAAATGTCGAGTCTTAGGTCAAGACGAACCTAAATAGCTAGAGCTTTAGGCCTATATGAGGCCCATTTTTTGAAAAATTTGAACATGAAACATGATTAATTCAAGTCTAACTTATTAATCTCGAGTCATATCGAGATGGGCCCTGACCTAAATACCATCTCTTGAGGCTCTTAAAAGAGTCCCTTTCCTCCGGTCACGAAAAATTATTGACTGAAAATTTTTGGATAAGCATGAACCTTGAAAATTTATAGTTCATTTCCTTTTCAATATTTTCTTACACGTAATTTCATGGTTTTTGACTAAAGAAGGTAACGTTAGAAAGATTGATAAGATAGCCAGCTCTGGATAGACTCATCCTTCATTCATTTCTTAGAAAGAAAGTATTACCCCTGGAAACAAGTAGCCTGTTTTCTGTTTTTCTTTGTGTATATCATCATCTACTTGACGTAATTGGAAAACTATAAGTTGATGCAAATTGGATTTTTATAATATTATAATTCAAATTCAACTTTTTGCCTAATACCTTATCCAAATAGTATTGACTTTCAAATTTTATATTAAAACTACGTCACTTCAATATTTTATTTAAATCGCTGAATCAATCTTTAAAATCTGAATTTAACCGAAATTTAATTAAATGCCTATTTTGTTGAGTTTTTAGAGAGTAAATAAGCATTTTTTACTATAGTAAAAGCTTTTATTTTTAAATGGTTGTTTGGTTGTAAAATGAAAGAGTAATTTTTAAATAGATATAACTTTTTTAACAACCAAAATATAACTTTTTAAGAAGTTCAAATTTAGAATTTATCGAAAAAGTAATTTTTTTGGTAGATTTTTCAGATCAATTAATGAGCTTATTTTTAGTTCCTTTTATTCTTATATTTTACACATAATTTTTACAATATCCACAAATTTATCTTCACGTTTATTTTGATATTTATATAATATTATTTAGCTTTTTATATATTTTAATATTTATTTTTAATATTAGTTTTACTTATGTTATAATCATATAAAAGATTTGGTTAGATATATTTTTATTTATGCTTCATATGGTTTAAAATTATATAATAATTTATATATTGTGCTTGTTTAATATACTTTAAATAATGTTTATATGCATAAATAATTCTTATAAAATAAAATATAATATAGTTAAAATTAATAAAAATACTTTTATTTTTATGTTGCCAAACAGTACATATGAAGCTCATTCAAAAAAATTGTTTTTTAATTGATAGTTAAATAGTCAATTAACTTCTTTAAAAAACTCTTCTAAGAAAAATTTACAGCTATAAAGCTGATATAAGAGGCATTAAGTCGTATGATTTTAATACTACATGTTGGTAATAGAGTTTTCTGAATGTGAAATGTAGGAGGAGCGTGTTCGTGGGTGAGTGTATAGGTACATAATGTGAAAGGTCTTCTATATTATAAAAAATCTAGACAACAATTTATATTTTTTTTAAATCATATTAAATTCAAGTCAATTCATAGTCATTTTTTAATATTAATACAGAGTTATGAAGTCTCCTTTTCATATGATTTTTTTAAATAATATAATTGTTACTTTTAAGTCAATTAATATGTATTTTGGATAACTTTATTCTACTGCAAGTGGCTAAAAGGTAAATCTCACACGCTAACTTTGAGAATTATAAAAGTATATGTAATAATCGATTGCTTTTAATAAAATATAAATTTATACAAATGTTTCGAGGGATGCGACCATAGGAATGTCTTGTTGCTGCGGTAAGGTTTTGAATGATGAAAACCCTTCGTTGGGGTTGGGGTAGGAATGACAATTTTTATCCAAACCCGTCTAGTTTGGTCCAAAATTAACAGGTTTGGACCATAATTGACTACATTTTAAGTTGGATTTAGAATTTTTTTAAAACAAGTACGTTTGCAAATTTTATTAAAAACCTAATCGAATTTGACTCGGATTTAATCGGGCTTCAGGTCCCTTAAGCTCGATCAAGTGTGGGCTTTGAGTAGGAGCCTCAAACTTAATCGAGCCCTAAGTCCGAGCCTAAACTAGTCCTTGCCAAGCCTAGGTTGGGGATAGGAATTGTTGAATCTTTTAAACCTTAAAATAAGAATGGCTAAAATATTTTATTATGAATTTTGTTGACACCTGGAAAGGTAATGTTTTGGCTAGGTTGAGCTATAATTAACTGTGCACGTTCCTTTTTATTGATGTGCATATAATATAATGATCATATCAAATCCTTTGTTCTAGTTACTCTATTCCAAATTTATTATATTAACTTTTATCCATATATTTATGTAGAGTCTATATAAATATGTGGATAAGATTTAATAAAATATGAATAAGAGAATTGATCTTAGGAATGATTGACCAATTTTTTTTTAATTATAATGGAGAAAAAATGAGACAAATTACATGACTAGTCTAGGGAGGCTAATCCCAATCATATCCTCTAGAAGGATTGAGAGACACCCTATAGGTGCATTATCAAAAGTGGTAATCCTGAGCCCCAAATTTACAGCAAAGTTGGCGAGCCAATCGATACACCAATCTCCCTCCCTATAAATATGGTGAGGTAAGACGACCCAGTTCCTCGTAAATAACTCGTTGATACCTATGACTAGGGGGTTAAGTGACAATGTTCGTGCAGTTGAATCGGACAGGATATTCATTACCACTAGAGAGTCCATTTCTAACTCCATACGACGATAACCAAGATCCCAAGCTTGGTTCAGACCTGAAAAAACTCCCCAAAGTTCTGCAGAGACAGAGAAGCACCAGCTAATATGTTGTACAAAGCCGTCAAGCCAAGCATCAGAGATATCACGAATAAGGCCACCTGTTGTGGCCAACTAGTTGAGCTTTTGCACGCCTCATCTATATTCAGTCTTGCCCAACCATGATTAGGTGGACACTAGCCAATGAGTTGCTCGTACCGAGGTCTATAATCAGGATAAGCTCTACCTTGCTAGACTTAAGTTTTTTTAATCCGATGAACATACTCCAAGACAAGAGATGCAGGGGAAAGCAGGCACGAGAACTAGTAATCAAAGAGGGTCATATTCCTCCAAGACCATAGAAACCAACTTGCGGTCCCAAAGTTAAATGACCAATCAAAGCCAAAAACTAGTCGATGCTTTTTGAAGGTTCAAAGCCATCTAATCATGAGTGTTTAAATTAAAATAATCAAGAGAGATGACTTGTAGAGGGAATGTACGCCACAAACTATGCGCTTTGGGGTAATCGCGCATAACATTTAGTGAGGATTCTTTTGTATGGAAATGATAGCACTCAACACTCGTACTTAGACGTTTGCGAAAGCGTTGTTGATTAAAGAGTAGATTATCTTGCACAAGGAGCCAAATAAATAAGCGAATGTGTTGAGGGTCGGGGCAGTGCCACACTTGCTTCCAAAATCCACTGGAATAATAGTTGATGTGCTCCATAATCATAGAAAATGCAATGCAGTAGTGAATTGACCAGTCTCTGATAGTCCCCAGATCATCTTATCAGTCCCTAAATAAGGCTTGGAGGGAAAAGTGCCTGCAATAGACATGCAAATAGAGGAAGGGAGCAGAGATTGGAACTCATCCCAAATCTAGTTACCTGTATTATCCACGAAGTGTTGAACATGCAGATCAAACGCGGATTGGGGGATAGGAGCATTTGCATGGGATAGAAGAGGCCCCAAATTTGCAACCCAAGGATCTAGTAAAAAACGAGCCTTAGAATCATCACAGATCAACCATTTCATTCCTTGTATCACGTTGTGCCAAATAGCTTTGATACTTTTCAAAATCATAGAGCCTCTAGTAGCATTAATAGAAGAAGGGATGTTGTTGACATCAATATTGTATTTAGCAAAAAGAATTTGCACCCATAAAGCTTTAGGCTTAGAAAGCAGCGCCCATCCTAGCTTTGTAAGTAAGGCATCATTGGTGGCTCTAATTTTGAAAATACCAAGACCACCCAGCTCTTTAGGTTGGAAAACTTTGTCCTAGTGAACTAGGTGAATCTTTCAATTGCCAGTAGAAGAACCCCACAGAAAATTTCGCATAATTTTCTGCAAATCTTCGCATAGACTCCGAGGAAGACAGACCGTCTGCATTGTAAAAATAGGAAGAGCAAATATAACTGATTGGATCAAATTTCCTTCCATCCTGAGAGGCATTGTTGCACTTTGTCAATTAGATATTGGTATGTTCTTTTATCGACTCTCTCATGCAACAGAGGCACTATAGCATCCTAAGTCTGCCATTTGTTTAAAGCCCAACTCTTTGCTCAAAATGTGCGCTACTAAATGGTGGACAATCTTATAGTAACAACAGCAAGATTTGTCTTGACTAACTCGTTACCCCAAGGCCACACAAAACATACTCAAGGTATCGCGAATGACAGAGACTTGGTTGAATAAAGCTTCGAAAAACAAAATGAAATCATCAATATAAAACAAGTGCGATAAAGGGGGGCCTTTTTGGCTTAATTTAATAATCTTCCAGCTTCCTTGTGAAACAAAAGTATTGATTAAGTGACTCAGTCGATCCATACACAGTACAAAAAGATAAGGCAATAGCAGGTCCCCTTGTCGAATACCTCTAAAAGGAGTAAATGCATCACTAAGTTCCCCGTCCCAATTCACTTGTATAGACATCGATGAAACGCACTTCATAATAAGTTTGATCAATGAATCAGGAAGCCCTATATCTACGAGGTGTCTTAGATGAAGTCCCAAGAAGCCTATCGTAAGATTTTTCTAAATCCACCTTGACAGCAAGAATCCATTTCTTTCCTGATTTCCTTCTCATGGTAAGGATGATCTCTTGGGCAATAATAATATTATTGACAATCAATTTTCCTGGAACAAAGTTGCATTGATTCGGGACTATAAGGTTATCTAGACAAGGCTTCAGTCGGTTAACGACAATCTTGGTAATAGCTTTATAAATCACTGAACACAAAGCGATAGGCCTTAATTACGTGATCAACTTTAGGGAGGGAATCTTCGGTATGAGGATCAAAATAGTACGATTCAGCTCCGATTCCCAAACTTCATATCTAAAAATTTTCTGGATAAAGCGCATCAGAGAAGACCCTATGATGTCCCATTGAGATTGGAATAATAAAGCATTAAACCCATCAAATCCTAGTGTCTTATTAGGCTCCATATCAAAGAAAGTCATCTTGATTTCTTCAGGAAGAATTGGGCATTTCAAGTCATTCGCAGCCCTGTGAGAGAGTAAAGGAAAAAGGTCGTTGAGTAAAAGTTTCGTAGGGATCGAACGATCTGTCATGCACAGTTTTTCAAGGAAAGTCTTAGCTATATGTCGGAAACTCGCTAGGTTCGAACTACCACATTTTCGTCCTATAGTGAGATAATGCGCACTTTTCGTCTTCTGGCTGCTGTGACCGTATGGTAGTATTTCGTGTTTTTATCCCCCTGATTGACCAAAATTTCAGAGAACACAACACGAAATGGGATTTGTCGTGTGAACAATGATGTTCCCAAAACTTTGGAGTGCGGTTTTGTAAGGTTTAGCAGTAGAATAACTAAACTAGACACATAAACAATTGGGATTTTAAGTGATCATCTTATTGAAACTCAACGTGGCTTTTAGTCTCCTTACAAACAACAAGAAAGAAAAAGAACATACCACAAATAACGCTAAGTAGTTAAGATAAAATCAACAGCTAAAAACTCTAACAACCCAAAAGAATAGGTATTTATTCAACAGTCCTTGACTGAATCAAATTCTTCTAACAATCCCTCCCTTGAACTTATTTCTTTTGTCAAGAATTAGTTAAAGTCTAAAATAATGTACACGCCAAGTTCGCCAAGTTCTTCACGCAATTTCTGAAAGGCTTCCAACTAATTAGTTCAAGTCTGAAATAGTGTACATGCCAAGTTCTTCACGTAATTTTTGAAATGCTTCCAACTTGAGAGGCTTTGTCAACAGATTAGCAAGTTGATCATGATTACCACAAAACAGTAAATTAATAGCTCCTTCTTTAGTAAGATCCTTAAGAAAATAAAATCTTACCCTTATGTGCTTGGAACGACCATGTAGAACCGGATTTTTAGATAGCTTAATAGTCAAAACATTATCACACATTAGCTTTGTTCCTTCCGTTTGTGAATCACCAATTTCTTTGAGTATCCTCCTTATCCAAATAGCTTGGCATGCACATGCAGCAGCTGCAACAAACTCAGCTTCTGTAGTCGATAAGGTGACTATTTGTTACTTTCAAGATGACCACGCTATTGCTCCTCCACTCATTATAAACATGTAGCCTGAAGTACTCTTGCTATCTTCCTTGACACTCGCATAGTCACTGTCAGTAAATCCAATCAAATCACTAACTCCTCCCTTTTTGTAGAACACACCTTAATTCACAGTACCTTTCAAGTACCTTAAGACCCTTTTAGTTGCTACAAAATGTTACTGTGTAGGACATGCCATGAAACGACTAATTAGACTTACAACAAACATGAGATCAGGACGAGTGGCTGTGAAATACATCAGACTTCCCACTATCTGCTTGTACAAAGTTGCATCCACCTTTATGCCATTTTCATCTTTGCTAATCTTTTGTCCTGGGACAATGGGATTACAAACAGAATTGTAATTCTCTATCCCAAATCAGTTTAAAACTTTAGCTGCATACTTCCTTTGACATTTAAAAATACTATATGATCTTTGTAATGCCTCAATTCCAAGAAAAAAGCTCATCTGACCTAAGTGAGTCATATCAAACTCCTTCTTCATAGAACTTTTAAATTCTACCAATAATTCTTCATCATCACTAGCAAACAAAAGATCATAAGCATAAATGCTCATAATGAGAATTTTACCCCCTTTCCTCTTTACAAAGAGTGTCTACTTACTGGAACTACTTTCGAATCCCTCTTTGATAAAGTGGGACTCTATTCGACTAAACCAAGTCCTAGATGCCTGTTTTAATCTATAAAGAGCCTTTTGTAGCTTGTACACCATCTGCTCACTTCCCTTTTTCTCATAGCCTTTCGGTTGTTCTATGAAAACATCTTCCTTCAACTCCTCATATAGAAAAGTTGACTTGACATCTAATTGATAAAGTTTCCAGCCTTTTTGAGCCGCAAAAGCTATGATCATCCTCACAGTATCCATTCTGGCTACAGGTGCAAACACTTCAGTATAATCAATTCCATGCTCCTATGTGTAGCCTTTCACCATCAATCTCGCCTTGTATTTGTCAACTTCTCCAAGCTCATTTAGCTTGGTTTTATAAATCCATTTTACTCTTTTTTTCTTTGCACCAGTGGGTAGAACCATTGAGTGCCATGTTTGATTTTTTTCAGTGGATTTGATTTCTTCATCCATGGCCAATCTCCATTTTGGGCTTTTGACAGCTTCCTCAAAGTTTGCAAGATCTGATATCATCAAGAATGCCATGTTTGCTTCATCTTCTTCAGACAAACCTTCACCAGAAACATAATCTGCTAACCATACAGGTGGACGTCGATTTCTGCCCTCCCTTGTTGCCAAATCTGGTACAATGACTGTTGGAAAATCAATTTCAGCAGCTGGTTCAAAATTAATTTCAGCAGTTGGTTCAATCGGTGAAGCTGGTTCAATAAGCTCCTCTATGATTTCTCCTTCTTTAGCTATGTTCTCTTCAATTTCAATATTTTTCCCCCAGTCAAATTCCGTTCGTTGTTCACCTTCAAAAATTTTCCAATCACATTCACGATCTTCTTCGAAAACTACATCACGACTCACTATAATTTTTCTTGCAACTAGATCAAACATTTTATATCCTTTGGATTCGCTACTAACTCCAAATAAAACACAGATCACACTTTTATCTTCAAGTTTGTTCCTCTTAGCATATGGAATATGAACATGTCCCACACATCCGAAAACTCGGAAATAATTGAATAATGGTTTCTCTCAACTCCAAGCCTCTTCTAGTGTCATATCTTTTACTGCAAGGGTAGGTGATCGATTCAAAACGTGAATCGTCCACTTGACTGCTTCAAGCCAGAAATTCTTAGGTACTTTCTTCTCTGTCAGCATAGCTCTTACCAAGTTCATCACAGTGCGATTTTTGCGTTCGGCCACTCC
>JANJEY010000004.1:3455180-3476642 GCA_024703695.1 Erythroxylum cataractarum | reverse complement strand
TATTCTACTGCAAGTGGCTAAAAGGTAAATCTTACACGCTAACTTTGAGAATTATAAAAGTATATGTAATAATCAACTGCTTTTAATAAAATATAAATTTATACAAATGTTTCGAGGGATGCGACCATAGGAATGTCTTGTTGCTGCGTTAAGGTTTTTTTTTTAATCATACAAAAGAAGCAAAACATTGCTTATTGTTAGGTTTCAACCTGCAACATCGACGTTTCTACATGTCGGGAAAGTTAGCGACGAATCTAGGATTTTAGTCTTAGAAGGACAAAAAAATTAGTTTCGTAAAGACTATAATCTTACTTAATTTATTATATATATATATTTTGAAAAAAAAAATTTTGTAAGAACTACAGCCCTTGTTACCCTGATCCATCCAAGGGGAAGTGTACTTAGTACATGGATTCCTACTAGCTAGGAATGCAAAACTTATTTTGGTGAGTGAGTCTGTCAGAACATTGGTTTCCGTAATATTTACTTGCCAGTTCTAGTCCGAAAACAATCTAATTTGCCTGAGGATGGTATTCTCCCAGAAGTCGTTGCTATCATTATTAAAAAGTTCAATTACCTTTTTGCAATCAGAATGTAGTTAAACTAACCAATATTTCAGTTAGTAAGTCATGGTCAACCTTTACAAAACTCCCCAAATTTCTGCAGTAAAGCTTTGAATGATGAAAACCCTTCGTTGAGGCTAAGGTAGGAATGACAATTTTTATCCAAACCAGTCTGGTTTGGTCCAAAATTAACATATTCTTTCATAATTGACTAGATTTTAAGTTGGATTTAGAATTTTTTTAAAACGAATATGTTTGAAAATTGGGACTTAACCGAACTTCAGGTTACTCAAGTGTGGGCTTTGATTAGGAGCCTTAAACACAATTAAGCCTTAGGTCCAAGCCTGAATTAGCCCTTACCAAGCCTAGGTTGGGGATAGGATAGAGATTGTTAAGATAATTATTAATCTTCTTTACTATATTCATATATTCTTAATTGTCTCAATATTACAAATATGTTTTTTATAATTTATAAATTACTATATATAAGAATAACAAATTAAGTTGGACAAGATTGAATTGATTCAAACTATTTTTATTACAGTTTAATTTGACTCATTTAATTTAAAATTGAATTTATTTTAAAATTAGATCAAATTTAGGTTGATAATAAAATAATATTATTCTGTTGATTTCACTCCAGTCGATGCGATTTTTTCACTTAGATGATATCTCATTATTTTTGTATTTTCCATCTTTATGATTATTCCATACACACTTGCTCAATTTCCAAGCAAATACACCAATGAGATTATAGCATTTTTGGTACGATCAAAAGTCAATTCTCATGATTCCTTAATTCCAAAGGTATTCCTATTTTAAGCAAACTCCATTTCTTTAACCCCTTCTTCCTCATCTGTAAAGCAGTTCCTACTTAAGAAACAACCTCAGTTTCTTCTTCCTACTTTCCCCGCAAGTTCCTTCTTCAGAAACCTCTCACTGTACATGAACTTTAGCTTTAGGGTTGTCCACAATGCAAAGTACGTACCACAGACTCCAAGTTACTGTGATATCCTGTGAAGACTTGAGGATTAACCGAAGACCAGTGAAGAACAAAACTTATATCATCGTCAGGACCGGTCCTCTCAACTCTCTAACAACTAAGATTGACGCTGAATGTGGTAGCTAACCATTTTGGAGCGAGAAACTGGTAATGGACATGCCCATCCACGAGCGTTTCGTAACATTTGAAGTCTACCGCAAGGGTTCTTCAGGGAATAGGTTTGTTGGGTTGGCGAGAATGCCGTTGACGGACTTCATGGGAAGGTATTTACCGGAGGGTTACCTGAGCTTTTTGAGTTACAGGTTACGAGATGCGAAAGACGGTCGGAATGGCATTATAAATGTCTCGGTGAGAATAGAACCAACTAAAAGCTGGTCCACCCAGCGGAAGAAGAAGATGCATGAAACGTCCTCCTCCTCCTCCTCCTCTTCCTCTTGTACCTCGAAGACATTGGCCATGCCGAGTGGTGAGATTGAGCATGGTGAAGTTGTAACAGGAGTTCCTGTTTGGTGGGTTAACGGCGCTTAATTAGTGCTAATTATCATCATCATCATCATGTTTACAATTGCACAATTGCTTCGCAGTTGTTAAACTTTAGATTATATATTAATTAAATATTATTATTATTATTATTATTATTATTATATAGAAATAATTTCTTCTTAAATGGTTAATATTTTGGATTTTTTCATTTAAGTGTCCAAGCTTTTAAAATTTTCGATTGAGTATTCAACGTTCTAAAACTTTAACAATTTAGTTCAAAATATTAAATTTGTTAGTAATGTGTTGATTTCACTAACAGAATTTTTGTTATTTATGATAAATAAGTGTCTGTGTGAACAAATTATCTCTATTTCAATTTAATTATAAATAATATTTTTTAAGTGAACATTTAAGTGGCATGAATAATAAAAATTTTGTTAGTTAAATTAGTAAATTAATAACAAAATTAACATTTCGAACTAAACTATTAAAATTTTAAAAATTCTGAATTGAAAAATTTTAAAAAGTTGAACGCTTTAAAATTGATTATTAACAATAACATCAACACTAGCCAGTGAAAATCACCAAAAAAAATGCAAAATTTGAATCATGTCCGCTATATGTTTCAGTGAACAAATATTTCAAAGTTGATGTACTTTAATTTATATATTAATTAAATTAATTTTTTCTTTTAGAAAAAATAAGCTTTTTACTCCTAGATGGTTATGAATTGAATGGAAGGCATCAACATTCAATGTATTCAAACATTCTTCGTCAGCTTAGAAATCTGACATTCAAATTGTTGGTAATTAAGACTTTGATTTAATGTGAAATTCAAGTGATATTTCGTCATTAATTCATTGTAAATGAAATTCAATTGGACCAAATCAAATATGAAATCAACAAATTAAGTTGATTAAGCTTTGATCTAGGCTTAAATTAAGAAAAATAATTTCATTTTGGAATAATTACTAAAACTAACATCATTTTAATTTGTAAATTTAAAACTTTTGAATTTTTATCAGTGATGACAAAAATGATATCATTTTTGCAATTTTCGGAGTTATCATTCCTAAATCAGATTAATTGTTATTTATAACGTATCTCTACTCCCGACGCAACATCCTTCACCTAAAAAAATGATATTTTGGTGTATAAATTTAAAATTTTCATATTTTTGACAATTACAATAAAACTTACAAAACTCCTAGCTTACTCAAATTACTATTCCTAAATCAAGCTAATTTTTATTTACATATTCAGCATTTCTTTATTAGCGAAAATAGGTAGGGCTCGCTCGATCCCAAGCTCGGCCAACAGCTTCTGCCCAATCCCATACTAACTTGAAGCCTAATTATTCTAAACAAAATAACATCGTTTTACTTAAAAGAGTTGAATATTGGGTAAGTCTGGACCTAAATAGCTCAGACCTCGATCTAATTAAAAAAGTAAATTGTTCTATTTTTATTTTTTTAAAATTTGGCAGGGCTAGTGTTGCTATCCCTAATCTTGGGTTCAGTACGGCAGCTTCTTCTCGACCCCAAGTTGGATCAAGTCATACTCGGCCCGACCCAATCTAAATTTTTTATTTTTAAATTTGTTTTTAAATCGATACAACAGAACTACGTCCCTAGTCTTTACTCCTATACCTACGTCCTTCCAATAACCAAATTCCAAGAGACCATGGAAACATAAAACAATGAATATTCCTCTTCTATGAATTGACAAACCATCTTTGGAATTGACAATGGCTGGTCCTATATCAGCTTTGGAGTTATTTGTCATAAAACCGAGTTACTACTTCACTTGGTCATCAACATTACGGAGAAAGAAGGCAACATCACTGCCACTGGGACTCCCCTCCACACGTTCGATTTAGAAAATGAATCAAACAAAGACCTGGGATCCCAGTGGGAACCAACTAATATCGCGGAAATTGAGTTCCACGATCTGCGGATGAAGTGTCATGGTGGTAAAAGATATGAACATGTTAGGACAACAACCTAAGACCCTGCACCAAAGACGCATTCAGTTGGTCTCCTCTCCTTTAATGTTCAAACACAACTGTTTCTCATCATTCCAAGCTTACAACCACTATCGGGAAAAAGGCAAAACTCCTTTGTTTTCTATGCCTTGATAGACTAAGTCATTTGTAGAAACTAGAAAGAGTAAGAATAGTAATATAAACTACAAGAATGGTCATTTTAATCTTTTAGGACATTTTTGTGATTGAATTTAGGCTCCGTTTGATTGGTGAGAAAGTAAAGTGAATTTGTAATATGATTCATTGAAAAATAAATCCATATAAAATAAAGATATTAACATTTTTGGATACTTATATGAATTTTAATAAGAAAGTTGAGTGGATTCTTATTATAGTATTTAATATGTACAACATTTTATAAAATGTAACTTAATTTTGGCTTGTGATTTCAATTATATCCCTACAAGCAAAATAAAAATTGAAATCGTTAAATAAGAAAAAATATAAATCTGAAGATTATCGATTGAATCTTCTGAGCAAAAATATTTAAAATTTAAATACCGGCCGATATCAAAAATTAAAAAAATAAAATAATTTTTTACAAAATTTTCAAAATTTTCCTCCCTCCCTCTTATCTCTCCTTCCCCTCCACCGCCTCCAGGGTTAAATTGTCTAGTGTATTTTTAGATTAAATTCCTGAAGAAAGGAATATAAATACCAAGAAGATGTTGAGACTTAAATTTCAAGAAAAGTACCACTACTTTTCCTAAATTGAGAAAATTTTTACTTTCCTAACTATTCAAAAAAACAAACCAAATATAATAATTTAAATTTTAGAAAAAAAGATTATTTTCTCTTCCTGCGAACCAAACATAACTTTAAAATTTTTGGCTGTGATAAATTTTGGCAGGTTGGATGTAGTCTTAAGGTTAAAGAATAATTTAATTATCGGCAAGCAAGGGTCACACGAAGCACCAGTGGTCTAGTGGTAGAATAGTACCCTGCCACGGTACAGACCCGGGTTCGATTCCCGGCTGGTGCATGGTGAGCTGTGAGGACAACTGCGCCCCCGTGACGGGTAGGGCTCGTCACAACCATCTGATATCCAGATGAGCATAAGCGCAACTGAGCTCAATATTAACATTTTCCCTTTTTAAGTTCTAACAGGAAAGAATCCACTTCTCTTCTGAAAGTATACAATTTTGCAGTGTCAACCAGTTCTAATGAGCAGTGACAGAAACTGAAAACGTTCCAGCTTTGTTCTAAAGTCTTGTGAGTTATTTCAGAAATACTGAAATGGTGTCTACATATATCATTAGCAGACTAGGCTATTCCCTATATGTCATTCACTTCCCCGCTAAAGTTATATACTTGCAGGAACATGTACATTAATCACAATAAAGATAAAAGAAGCCCTCTCTGGCGGAATATCTCCTGAGGTTGCTCTTGTCAAGAATGGCACCTCTGTTAAATTGTGTTTGATGCCAAGGAGATGCTGAAGGGAAACCTTATGACTGAATCTGATTCCGCTACACTCTGTCAATACCGCTGAGGTTGCTGGGTTTCAAAATGTTGAGCTTACACAGCGGGCAGGTTGCGTTAATGTGAAGCCATTTGTCTATGCACATAGAATGGAAATGATGGCAACACGGAAGCTCACGAAGTTCAGCTCGGTCGTCATAAGCTGAGAGGCAAATGCAACATTCCTGTAGTTTAGAACAAAGGTTATGTCATAGGCAGCCGGAGAAAAATGAGCAAGACAAAGGGGCACCGTGGCATTAAAATGCAGAAAGATTTCAAGATCCATTAAGCTCGCAAGATGCCAGATTTATCACATAACAAGACCGAAGGTGAGAAGAAACAGGACAGCACCTAAGTTGGAGCATAGTTTTGGTACAATGAACGGCACCCTCAAGGCATATTACAGCTATAAATAAAATTTCAGGATTGCCAATAACTAGCAGGAAGGTAAAAGAGACAGAATTTCCATCTAAGTGAAGCTTGGTTCTGCCACCAAGAATCTGTACAAGGATCCCAGGGCCCTGAATGGAATTGTGCCATCGAGCTTCATTTTCGTGCAGGCCGCAAGTCATGGTGTCTCCAGTGATTATTAATTGTTCTCTTTCTCTAATACAATTCAGAAGTTGGCTATAACAGCACCCAAGATTTGGTCTAGATCAGCTAAACGAGCGATATGTAGTACATACTAATAACAATATTTCTGTGATTCAACCACTTACAGCATCCTCGTGAGAAAGAACACGTTTGGCAGGTGTAGTTGTGTTACATTCAGTCATAATCCCTCCAAAAGATTCTTGAATTTCGCCATTAACCTTTTCATCGTCCACTATCCGGTAGAAGTTGAAGTTTGGCAATTGATCGATCTCCTCTTTAGTTGCTCCCACCTAATTCAAAATTAGTGGTGAATGTCAAATAAAGTTATTACAGATGTTTTTGACAGATTTATGCATATCTCATAGTCCCAAAGAGGAATAGATGGATAATTTTATCAATGTAAAACTTAAAACTCAGATTTTGTAGACCTCCTATTGAGCAACCTAACAGTAGATTTGATACCAAACATAAGATCCAAGTACCCCTATACTCAAACATTAAGCAATTGCAGCCATATCATCACATAACGTAAACAAAGTTGATCTTGAACTTTATCTAATAAGGTGAATAAATTTCAATATTTCCAGTTTCAAGATACCAACTGCTTAAAACAACTTAATCATCCAAAATGAGCAGAAGGAAAAGCAAACAAGATCAAAGACTTTATGCAAAGATTATTCACCAAATTCAACTACTTACAAATCTGAACATTAATATTCATGAGTAGATGCCCTACTATTTTCCCATTATATAGACCCAGCGTAATGCGAACTTTTTAGCTTAAGATTTGTGTACTTTTCAAAACTGCAATTAGCTCCCAGACTCCCCCCTTACACTCGAGCCAAACATAGAATTACCACTTAATTTGGGTGTTCTCCATCCACTGCAATGTCTTGAAAGAGAACCAGAGAAAGGAAATTACCCGATCTGCCATTGCATATAAGACGCCAAGTATACATGGAAGGCAGCAGCATATAGCAAGACCAATCAGACATGCAATAACTATACAGATAATTATGAAGACAACATCAAGAAAAAGGAATGAAGCACAAATCCTGCAAAGGAGACCAATTATCAATTCAATAAACTTGCAGAAAAAGGGAATGTTTCCTTTTGGCAAAACCAGAATGCTGGAAAAGTGAAATTAAACAGACCAGTAAAGCTGAGGTGAATCATGCTTCAGAGTTTGATAACAAGAGAAAATCCAGTAGAACCCAATGATCCACCAGATAAACGAAAACATCGTATTAGCAGATTCCAGTTGCTTCGTAATACTGCAACAAACAAGGACCACCACATCTTAAATCCCTTATATCACCTCTCAGTTCAAGCAACTCAATAAAGGATTCCTAATAGCACAAAAGTTTAAGCTGCATGCATATGAGAAAGCCAATCCACGCCTTTTCGCAAGAAGTCATAAGAAGTGCAGCAAACGCGAATCCAAGACAAGTGTTCCTCATGTTCTACTACTTCAGCCACTCCCTAACAGGGAAAGTTCTCATTTTTCTTCTTTGATTAAAGATAAGAATGCATAACAGTAACACCAAAGCTTCCTAACTTTATTAACTACCAAGAGGTTTGAAAATTGACACTTTTTGTCCGACTCGACATTTTCACAAACACTCGATAAACAACAATAAGAAACGCAAAATTCAAAACCTTACTTAGTCTCTTCGTCACTGCCTCGTTGCCAAGTCCCATAATCGATCGAATTCCCTCCATCACTCACTGACCCATACCTGGAATCTCCAATCCCCCAACTCTCGCTCACATTCCTTTCTTCACGCCTCCTTCTATACTCGTGAACCACACAAACAACGTGAAAGAAACACTGCAAAACATACCCAATTACCCACAACCTCAGAGGCACCACAGGACTCTCCTTCACGCTAAACCCTAAGACCACCACAGCAACCACCATGAACGCCAAATTCCAAAGCAAATCGAGAGCAATTATAGGCGTCGAGTAGGCCCAATCGCTCTGTCTCTCCTCAAGCTCCTCCGCCGCGTTTTCGCGGACCCGGACGGAAGGCTCGCGAAGTGACATCCGCCGGCTGCTCGCTTGCCGGAGAAAGCGGGCAGCCGCGCAACGGAGGGGCTGTGGCTGGCGTCGGCGGCTCCTGAGGAGAGGCGAGGTGTCGTCGATGCCGGAGGCAGGAGCGTGCATTTCGTATCAGAAAATCACGGAGATAAAACTATTCGAATTCCGCAGAACTAAATACATACACACGCATATATATATATGGAAATCTGTGGAATGATTTGGTATGTACGACAGTGACAGTTATATCATATCATGATCTTGTGTGGATTTGATTCTCCCGATTCTTCTTATACTAATGTGAGAGAATTAAAAATGCTGTAAGAAGAAGAAGAGATGGCTCCTCCGCAATTATGGTTGATCTGACAAGTGGGTGACATTTTAGCCAAAGACAATTTCTTGTAATGACTTTAAATGGGGACCTCAAACTCAATACCAAAGCGAGAAGGCGACACCTGTTTGTTTTGTCTTGCATTAAATTATCTGGAGTTCCGGGTCTTTCTGTCCCGCCGGATCACATTCTCGCCTCGTAACTCCTCCAAGCTACTCTCCGCCGAAATCAAATCCTGACTCAGCCATGTGCTAATGGAAGAAGGTAGAACCAAATAGCTCTCTCTGAAGTTTGAACCTTCCGAGCCTGTACGAGGATAAAGTTGGTTATGCGTAAAGTTCGAATTTTGATTCGTTCTTGTCGTTTTATTCGTCAAATAAAGACGACCCAGTATTTGCATTCTGTCGCTGTTGCTAAATCGAGCGCCTTTTGTGATTGGAAGGTTGAATTCAACCGCCGTCTCAATGGTTTGTCCAAATTGGGACGTATTCAGGAAGCACGCCAGATGTTCGACGAATGTCCTGACAAGGATGAGTTTGCTTGGAACACTATGATTGCCGCTTATGCCAATGCAGGGAGGTTAACGGAAGCCGACAGACTTTTTCTCGAGGCCAAAGTGAAGAGTTCGATCACTTGGTCGGGTCTAATATCTGGATATTGTAGATATGGTTATGAGAGTGAAGCTTTTGAGCTGTTTTGTGAAATGCAGTTTAAAGGAGAAAGGCCGACACAGTACACGTTGGGAAGTGTTCTTCGGCTGTGTTCTGAGACGGGTTCTCTACAAAGAGGAGAGCAAATTCATGGGTTCGTCACAAAGACTGGATTTAGTGAAAATGCTTTTGTTGTTACTGCCCTAATTCACGCGTATGCGAAGTGCAAATGCGTTTCTGAAGCTGAGTATCTCTTCGAGGCAGTGGCTGACAGAAAAAATTGTGCAATGTGGACTGCTATGCTTACTGGCTATGCTCAAAATGGGGAAAGTTTCAGTGCCATCAAATGTTTCCAGGATATGAGAGCTGAAGGAATTGAGTCTAACCAATTCACTTTTCCAAGCATTTTGACGGCTTGTGGAGCGGTTGTGGCTCCTGATTTTGGGGTTCAGGTTCATGGTTGTATAGTTAAGAGTGGTTTTGATGCAAATATTTTTGTTCAGAGTACATTGATTGATATGTATGCAAAATGCAGGGACCTGGACAGTGCAAAGAGGGTATTGGAGTGCATGGAGGTTGATGATGAGATATCTTGGAACTCCATGATCGTAGGGTGTGCAAGGAATGGGTTTGGAAGAGAAGCAGTGTCTTGGTTCCGGAAAATGCATGCAAGAAACATGAAACTTGATAACTTTACATACCCATCTGTGTTAAACTCCCTTGCATTCATGGAGGACGTGGAAAATGCAGAGTGTGTTCACTGCTTGATCATCAAAACTGGTTTTGGGGAATACAAGCTCGTGAGCAATGCTCTAGTAGACATGTACGCTAAACAGGGAAAACTAGATTGTGCGTTTACTGTGTTTAACCTGATGGTTGAAAGAGATGTCATCTCGTGGACCTCTTTAGTTACAGGATATGCGCATAATGGCGCTTACGAAGAAGCTATCAAGCTATTTCGTGAGATGAGGGTTGAGGGTATACATCCTGACCAGATTGTTATTGCAAGTGTTTTGAGTGCCTCCGCCGAGCTGACAATTATAGAATTCGGGCTGCAAGTTCATGCAATCCTGATCAGATCTGGTCTTGGGTCATCGTTATCAGTCAAGAATTCTCTCATCACAATGTATGCGAAATGTGGAGGCATAACAGATGCTAATCAAGTTTTTGAATCCATGAGAACTCGAGATGTTATCAGTTGGACAGCTATGGTAGTTGGATATGCACAAAATGGTAGAGGAAAAGACTCGGTGTGTTTCTATGATCAAATGATTGCTGCCGGTATAAGACCAGATTCTGTTGCTTTCGTTGGCTTACTTTTCGCTTGCAGCCATGCTGGTCTTGTTGAAAAAGGTCGCCACTACTTTGATACAATGAATAAGGTTTATGGGATTAAACCAGGTCCTGAGCACTATGCTTGCATGATTGACCTCTTGGCACGTTCAGGAAAACTTGTTGAGGCACAACAATTAATGAGTCAGATGGTTGTAGAACCTGATGCAACTGTATGGAAGGCACTACTTGCTGCATGTAGAGTCCATGGGGAGCTGGATTTAGGAGAGAAGGCAGCTAAGAACCTCTTTGAATTAGAACCCAGAAATTCTTTGCCTTATGTCATGTTGTCAAACATGTATTCTAAAGCTTGTAGATGGGAAGATGCTGCAAGAATCAGAAGCCTGATGAGATCACGAGGAATTCGAAAGGAGCCCGGATGCAGTTGGATGGAGATAAATGGCAATGTACATACCTTTTTTGCAGAGGACAGAAGCCATCCATTGGCAGCTGATATCTATTTGAAGATTGAAGAGATTATGATGTTGATCAGGAAAGCTGGTTATGTGCCAGACATGAACTCTGCACTTCATGACATAAACGATGAAGCTAAGGAGCTCGGACTATCATACCACAGTGAGAAATTGGCTGTTGCTTTTGGGATTCTCAGTCTGCCACGAGGCGCACCAATTCGTATCTTCAAGAATCTTAGGGTTTGTGGAGATTGTCACACTGCCATGAAATGTATTTCCACTGCATATTCTCGTTATATTATTTTGAGGGATTCAAATTGTTTCCATCACTTCAGGGAAGGAAAATGTTCCTGTGCAGACTATTGGTAAAGGGAGTTGTGTAGCATTCTCATTACAGATAGAACTATATGGATCAAAAAGGGAACCATTACTTGAAAGTTGCACACAACTCAGGGATTTTTTTTTTTTTTTCATTTCATTGCACCATCAAAGGTAAAGCAATCAACATATACAATGGAACATCCTAATTAATCTAAATGATCCATTCAGCATGAGCACTGGTGCCCAAAACCTATTATGTGGGACCACCATAACATGATATGCTACAACTCATTCTTTTACAAAGGCATTACACCAACACACCAGATCCAGACAAAGAAAGTTGTGGTACTGCCCTACTAGCTAATCCACTCCCCATTCACTGGATGCATATCATCTGAAGCTCCACCAGTCACTGGACACTAACAACCCTTTACGACTGCTTTTCTCTTAAATAACCAATAAGGGTGTAAAGATGGTTGGCTCATGGAACAGGGGATGGGCTTGCATGGGTGACTAAGCATCCAAAAATTAAGGTTGCATTGCCTACCGGGATGTTTATCAGTTCTCTTTTCTTGCATGCTCTGGAATGAGACGTTGACGCAGCTCAGCAGATGCGCCACACAACTCTGCAGGTTACTTGCATCAGTAATGCTAAGAGAAACAGTCTTCAATGAAATGGTTTAAAAGAAAAGGCATAAAGGTTTCACCTTGAGCAGTAAAATTGAATAGAGGAGGTAGAGCTCGCCCATTAGGTAAGCATGCACTTGGGTCTCTCAAATCGTCGAAGAAGGGATGAGCACATGCTTCCAACTGAAACCAGGAAACTATTTTTCAATAGTTCCTCAATAAAAGTACAATAGTAAATGTTGAATCTACAATAATTCTTACAGCAGTGCAACGTAAATTTGGAGAATACTGGAGTAGTCTTGATACAAGATCTACTGCTTCAGCAGGCATACGTTTGTGAAATATCTGGAGGTTCTAACAAAAATTAGCTATCCTGCAGAGAAATTATTGAACAAGCATCTAAAAGGCGAAGACATTCTGATATAGTTATGGACCTTGTGCCAGGGGTGGGCTTTAATCTGGGGGAATTTGAATTCAGTGTAATTTGGATTCATGCACTTTATCTCTTCTCGGGTTGGAGTACCCAGAACCTGAATTAAGATATCAAAATGAGACAAAGTGGTGAGAAGTTGCACAAAGGTCAGATTAAAAAGAACTAAAACTAAATATGGAGAACTGTTAACCTTGATGATTTCCACCAACTGATCAACTCCACTTTCCCCAGGAAACAACGGCTGCAAAAAAAATCCAAAACAGCAGATTTTATCATGCATTTATTTAGCTATATTCCAAAGGAAAACACATACAAAAATAGCTCACGTATTAAAGCTGCACAAACCAAACAATAAATTCATCAAAAGACAACAAAGTAGTTGGTAATTTGCCAACTGGACGAAGGACATTAGAACTACTGAATGCATGACTGTAATGAAAGAAGCTAGATAAATTGTGTATGTAACATAATAAACATCTTTGGTGTAGCGTCCATAGACTTGCATGAGCAAGAATGTTAAAATTTCTTTTACGAAGATAAAACTACTTGAAAGCATAAGGCTGACATCCCCCATATTCAACTCAAGAAGAATTGGATAGATAACATGCTCATATAGAAGCCCACCTGTCCAAGAAGCAGTTCAGCCAGGACACAACCAACGGACCACATATCAATGGCAGTAGTATATTCTGTGGCCCCAAATATAAGTTCAGGTGCCCTATAATACCGTGAACAGATATAAGAAATGTTGGGTTCCCCTGGCACCTAAAAGTAGGCAAATAAACACATAATCAGTTTTCTACATGAAGGATATATTTTAACTTTTGCTCAAAATAACAACAAAGAACCATACCAGCATCTTTGCACTCCCAAAATCACATATCTTTAGCTGATGAGTTTGTGGATTGACCTGCAGAATGCATCAAGGCCTCAAGTAATTATCATTCACTAAAATATAGGGGACAGGGAACACCATTAAGAAAAATACACGTGTAGCAAACAAAAAAATCACAGAACTTTCCACAGGTACTGCACCAATCATGGGAGCAGGCGTCAGGGCAAAGCAAAGAAAATTTGTTTTTAAACCCTTCTCAAACTGATGGATATGATTTCATGTTTAATAAATCCAATCCCCAAAAAAGCATGTAAACAAATTGATTCAATCTGTTATTTCTCTATCATGACTAAAATGACACAGGATAGTAATGTCAAATGTATACAACAGAGGGACAAAATCCTAAGCATCAATTGGTAGAAAGAAATCCATTGATAAAATGATTTCTTAAATCGCCTTCCAAGTGATGAGGAGAAAGAGCGAAAAAAGCTCACCAGTAAATTCTGTGGCTTAATGTCGCGATGGCACACACCAATTACATGATGCAAGTAATTCAAAGCACGACAAATCTACAAAAAGAGAACAAAATGATTCCAGAAGAAAGGAAATGCAAATATACAAAGTAGAACATACCAATGAAATGTTATTAGACTTACTTGGTATGTATACAGTTGCACGTAGATAATTGGCACGTGGTGGCTCATCCTGTTATAATGCCTTGTAACGCGATGAACAGTCTCAGCCATATATTCCAAGACAAGGTTAAGATATACTTCATCTTTTTCAGTAGTTGAAAAGAAAAAATGATTCAGGTGAACAACATTAGGATGGTCAAGCATGCGCATGATCTGAAGTTCTCTATTCTTGTATCTCTTATCCTGCAACACTTTCTTTATTGCAACTGCTTCATCAGTCTCCAGGCACTTCGCCTATAAACAAGAAGAATCATATCACGAGGAGATAATGACATTCCTGAAGATGCAGAAGGAACAAGAAAACCAGAAGCATCATGCTTGATTAAATTTCAGTACCTTATAGACAACGCCAAATGAACCTGTCCCAACTACTCTCTCTGCCATATATGAAATTGTCTAGAAAAGACGAAACAAAAAGGAAATGTCATCATTATTGTTACAGAGTGATCAAAAACAGAACCATAAACCAATCACGAGTCGATGGAAATTTGGACAATCTTAATTATAATCTTAATGAGTTCATATATCTCATCCCTATCCTAGAGTGTGCAGGTATTAATATAGCTGTACAAGAGTACTTTTAGTTAAAGTAATCAGATACCTGCTTTGGTTGTCCATTACGGCCACCCACAGTAGTTGCAATGATCTGACCAGTTTCAGTTCCATTGCAACTCACAACAGCAGCCTCCATATCCTACAAAGCACATCACGGGAAATTTATCCAATTCAGAAACAAAAACAGAAACAATCTCATTGATAGTTCTGCAACAAGAAACAAGCCAGATGATTTATTTTACATGATAAACCAATCTTGTTAGGTTCCTTCAAAGAAAATGGTTGACAAACCAACCTTCTCGTCAAGGTTAGAGGTTTTATCATCTCTGATTCTCATTTCATGCATTTCCTTTGGCAGCTGATCATAGCCCAACTTCTCTGTAACTGTTGCAAAAGATTGATCAGATGTACTTGCAGCTGCATTCATTGATGTGGACGCCATATGATGACTTGTATCATTTCGATCAACTACATGTGCTTCTGCAGTAATCTGTTCTGTTTCTTGATCAACCTTAGCTCTCTTTGTCCCAGAGTCTCCACCCTGTGGAACAGCGCAATTGTACAAGCAAACTCGTTACCAAGGGGGCAAATAGAAGTCCATCGATTACTGGGCAATGAACATAAGGTGGGTTGACAAGCTGCAATCGGCAGAAATTACTCGTGGCTTTCTGACCTTGAGTGAAAAGCTGGCTGAAATTTCATTTTCCAACAGCTCATAACAAAAATTATGAAGATTAACTTCAGCTTGGACTTCAATCAATACATGATTCCAACAAAAGAATCTTATTTCAGAGTCTATTATCCGACCTGCCCTCTCTTGACTTTACTTCATTAGAACAGAGAATGAAAAAGATTGAAGACACAGACTAACAATTTGAAATTAAAGAATCAATAATTGCGGGTTGACTAATCACCTACCACAACTAAACTTGAGCTCGTCATTAACTACTCTCATCAACTAATAATCTAAATAAGACACCATATATTTCCCTTTCACATTTAACAACTCTTAAAACCAAACAAATGACAAAGGACTCGGAACATCAGAAAACAATAAACTAATAAAATCAAAGAGGCTATAAACAAAAACTGATCTTAACTTGATCGATCATCGATCCCGAATCAGCCACCCGAAGAAAAAGGGAGCCGATCAAACAATAAAAGAAAACGAAGCAAACAATCTTCATTTTGACTAACTAAACCCTAATAAATTTCAAAATCAACAACCATTTCCGCTGGTTTTGAAAAAACCAACAACCAGACATTGGAATGAAATTTACAAAAAATAAATTAACAAAACATTTTTTGAAAAAACACAACTTACAGGATCAGATGATATAGAGGTACGACCAGAAGCAATGCTCTTCAACCGACGCATCACATTCATTGTCTTTCTCTCCTTCCACAAACCCTAACTCCCAATTTCAAATCCCAAACCAACAGAGAACGTTTCCAAACAAAATAACCGAAAATTTTCCAAAAAGTAGCCAAAACAAACGAATCAAATAGAAGCAGAAAGGAACACAAAAAACAAAGAAAAGAATTAAAAATCAGCCTTCTCTCTTCTCCCCCGAAAACAGAGCTAGCAGAGAAAAAGATAGAGAGAGAGAGAGAGGAAAAGAAGAAAACGAAGCAGACAAAAAAACAACCTCCCCTCTTTTTTCAGTTTTAGATTTTCCTTTTTCTGTGTGCGTTTTCTTTTTTATTTTTATTTTTGGTCAAAGATGGAGCCAGGGCCAATCATTCCATGCGTCAGTTAATTTCGAACTTTGGTCCAACCTCAATTACAGGCCGTTGATCGATAATGATGCTGGATCGTACGGCTAGAAGTGGAGATGATGGAGGTCAATCGGTTTTGGCTGTGATATTAAAATTTAAATTCAAGTGTTTGGCTGTCCTGGTTGTCTTAAGACTTGAGACAGAGATTGATACGTGAGCGGGATATTCGGTTGGTTTGACCGCGGCGGTCTATGTTTAATTTTAAGCCTCAAAAATATATATTATTGTCATATTTATTTATGGAGAGTTCGAATTGCCCTAACTACAACCTATAACTTTCAATTCAGGTGGTATCAAAGTTTTAGGCAGTGTTTTAAAACCTGAATCGGTCATCAAAGTGGAGGTTTTATTGATCATCGGTTTGACCGGTTCAACCACCGATCAAATCGGTGTGACGTTATAATTATGCAATAATTATATTTAATTATATATAATATTAATAATAATAATAATAAATACAGAAATATACCCAAAAATAAAAAAACAAAAACAAAAATATTGAATCAGTGGTTTGATCGGTCCGGTTTGACCGATCTGACCGATCAATTGACCGATTTTGACCGGTTCTCACTGGTTCAATTGAGAACCAGTTTAAAAGGGTGAACCGGACCGGATAGCCGACCGGTCACCAATTAAACCAGTCGGACCAGCTGGTCCGGTCCGATTTTTAAAACTATGGTTTTAGGTATGAGCCTGGTGTAGCCCCACTTCTCGTGTTCCAATCACGGCATAACTATTGATTCCGATCACGCGTATGAAAAATAAAGCAGCAAAACGTGATGATTAGAGAGCGTTCAAGGTATCATAACTACAAGTTATAACTTTTAGTTCAATTAATTTAATCAGTTTAATAGTAAAAATTTTAATCTTTTAATTTATTAGTTATTTTTTGTAACTTTTCAATTCGATTTACTTTAAC
Organism: Erythroxylum cataractarum; assembly: GCA_024703695.1. Classification (NCBI taxonomy): domain Eukaryota; kingdom Viridiplantae; phylum Streptophyta; class Magnoliopsida; order Malpighiales; family Erythroxylaceae; genus Erythroxylum; species Erythroxylum cataractarum. The sequence goes on along the minus strand of JANJEY010000004.1, from coordinate 3,459,563 downwards.
ATCTATTATTGTTAAAAATCAATCAATTTATTAATTATTCTGTTAGTTTTGTAAATTAACAAATTTTTATAAATTAAAATAAATTAATTGATTTATATTTAATAATATATTTTTAATTAAACTTCAAATTAATCGATAAATAAAGATAATCTCGTTAAATTATATTTTAAATTGTTTAATTTATTTAATCTTTAGTTGATTTTATAACGATCTAATGTCGGTTTAACCCTTTAAACCTTAAATCTCTTATCTTACTTATTCACCTTCTAGTTCATTTTTAAAATATTGCATTTATCAATTTCAATTTGACAAGAAATTCAAATTTGAATTTAATAATTCAAACATATCAATTTTAGTAGGACAATTCAAAGTACTTGACTTAAATTTAAATTGTATTAGTCAAATTGGATTGCATTTGGGATTAAATTCAAATAACTTTACGAACTAGAAATGGTAATTGATTGACCCATGAATCTCCATTCAGGTATTTTCATTGAGCCAACCTATTCATCAAATTAGACTCGGACCGATTCAAGACTTAATTTTTCTAAACAAAATGGTATCGTTTTGTTTAAAAGAATTAGATCTCAATTGAGACTAGACAATACAGGCTCGAACTTAATTAAAAATTATTATTTTATATTTAAAATTTTAAAATTTTTATTTTAAAAATTTTACAAAATTAACTTGTGGGTCAATTCGTTGCCATCTTTACTGCTAACACGCCTTAATGGGAAAGTAAGTTTAATATGCCATGCACAATGTGTTACACATAATATGTTAATATGTCCAGGCATAAAGGAAACAATTGGTTATATCATGTCAAAAACTTAGATGAATAAAATTTTGAAAATATTTATTAATTATATCTTTTAGATAAACTATTTAATAAATCCAAGTTATGATTATTGATTTGATTGAAATCATTAATCATACACAGATAAACTCTTAATTAACAAATATATTGTTTTCAATAAACCTTAAAAACTAATACGATTGTTAATTATCTTAAATTCACTTTAAAATTTTTCTTTACATACTAAGACTCTTTATCTTCACTAATTTTAGCATAAAAATATCTTTAAAATAATTATAGTACTCTAAATATTTGTTTGTAGCATTGTATAAACAACCTTGACGATTCACACCATATGATATAACTTAAAGCTACACGACAATAATGATAACAATAACAATAATTTGATAAAAATTTTACTAAAATGTAGAATTTAAAAAGATTAAATAATATACAATTTTACTCCTATTTAACAGAGAAGCTTTATCCAAATAACTTATATAATGGTATAACTTAAAGCTATCATATGATACTAAAGGAATTGTGATGTTCTTCAAAATTGTGTTTGAAAAAGAGTTAAAATGGGTCCATTGGACCTTTTATTGGGTTGAACTTAAATGGTCAAATTAGGTAGGCTTACTCGTGAAATGTGATGTGATGTTAATGGGCTACCAGAAGAGAAGAGGACCACAAGATGGTCTAACTCTTTGACTCCTTAGAGCTCATCACTCCCATGTTCGGTTCGGTCTCTTTTGAATCACTGGCCAGGCCGGAAAGCAAACGATAAGAAAATTGTAAACTAAAAGAACAGGTCAAAATGTTGCTGCCCAGGATCGAACTGGGGACCTTTAGTGTGTAAGACTAACGTGATAACCACTACACCACAGCAACAAGCTGATGGCGACTTTATATCTATAAGATCATAGCGAACTTGGTGGTATGAAATCTAAGAGATGACTTTTAACCTTTTATTGATAATAACCTCTCAACTAATTAAAAGAAAAGTTGTGTACCATTAAATTTTTTCAAAGTTTGGATTTCATCGAAATTTCTAATAAGTGTTGTTGTTGCGAACAATAAAAGAGTAATTCGTATCCGAAACTCACCCTTTATTACAATGCTCCTAAACTTTCAATTTCGACTTTTATGTTAAAAAATGTTCATAATTCAATTTTAAATTGTTAATTTATCATAAATTATTATTCAAAAATTTAAGTCATTGGCTCGTAACGAATGTGTAACAAAGTTTGAGTAATAAATTAAAAGTAAAAAAAAAGTAAGATGGATTAATTATTCTTTACTTGCATAGGAATAGACACGAAATTAGGTCATTGGTCCTACACACATTTATTACAGGAAAGTGTTACTTCGTCGTCCCCTCCTATCCTTTTCTTGTATTTATAACTTTCAACACCGTCTACTTCCCAACCTCTCTTCTTCCGTTGGTCGTTCATGCTCGAACTAAGGAACTCTCTTTTTTAATGTCATCTTCATATCAAAATCACTGCAATTAATGTTCAACAAAGTTCATTGAAACTCATTGCTTTTTTCTCATATCTGTTCCTCAATTATCATAACTATCTTTGGACGCACCGGTATAGTGATGAAATGCTACAGATATATATATAAAATAATGATAGAAGACTTGAACGTGTGTTTTGGGCAGCCATGAGAGCAAGTCAAAGTAAGCTTTTCGAAGTCCATTTGCATGTCATATGAACATACACGTACTTTTGTAAATGGGGGATAGACTGATTTGGAAGGTTTATATGGAGAGACTTAGAGAGAGATTGATGGAGATGAGGGACCAGAGCAGAGCGAGTTTGGCTATGGAGGATAGGCTGTCGTTGTCTTGACTTTAATGGCGTTCGTCTCCACCTACCTAAGTAGACAACCCTGTGATTCTCATGAGTTATTCTACTATACACCTGCATGAATGACGAGAAGAGAAAGCTGGCGTTTTCTGTGAGTAGTTCGTGTTGTCAGGAACTGTGAGAACTTGAGGCCGTCTTGGCCATCCCTCCCCCATTGTCATTCACCTTTTCAGTCGGGGATAGAGTTAGGGTTTTAGTTAAGGAATAGCAAGGTTTGATTTATGTCATTACGTATAAATTTAAGAGAATTAAAACTAAAACAATATCATATTAAATAAATTAAAATAAAATGATGTTATTTTATAATATCCAAACCTGCTAAAGTTTTGTAGCATACAACCTTATTCACAACTAATAAAGAGATTATTTTTAATAAACCTACGATGAAAAAAAAGTAAATAATATTGATATATTTAATTCGTTTTGATTTAATATCATCATCGTATCAAATCTGAAGTCCCGCAATAAAGAAGAGTCTGAAGAGGTCTGATAATATACAATCTTATCTTTATATGATAGAGAGACTGTTTTCGATAGATCTATATAAAGATGTGACAATAAAAGAGTGATACAGGTAAAAAAATAAATAAGTAAAACTGGCACACTAAATCGTTATGTAAGTAAAATTACAATAAATACATACATAAATAAATAAGTACAATAAATACGATCAAACACGTTCTCTTATAAAAATTCAAGTTGATATGACAAATTATGTACTTAAGATTAACATTTAAAAAACATACAGAAAGTAGTGTCTTTTTACAAATTTGTAAATACGCATAAAAAGACAAGTATCTTAAGTGGGAGAATCAACTAGAAGGGAACTAGTTATGTAATACATATATATATAGCATATACACAAGCAAAAAGGCTGTGCAACCACTGGAATTATTATAATAAGAAAGAGGCAACCAGTGCTTCGGAAGAAATAAAAAGCACTTAGTAAGAATACAAGAAGAAATAAAAGCACCTAGTATGACATTAATAAATTAAATTTAATTAATCAAAGTTTAAATTAAAATTGAGTTTAAGAGATTAATATAAACTTGTTACATTAAATGATATTATTTTAAATAATTTAATCAAAGTTCCGAAATAAAGTTGAATTGTTTTATAAAATTAGTTTAATTCTAATTTGGCTTGACTTATTAATTAATTCAATATTTTATTGGAAGCATGTAAATTAACAATAAGTAATTTTCGATAACTTTAATTTGTTTTATTTCACTCTAAAATCAATAAACTAAATCTAGTTAGTTGAATTCTAAATTTAACTAAAATTTAAAAGATTGATTGAAAACTCTTGATATTATTTTTTAAATCATTCAATTAAATTTATATTTAAATTATTAATAACTCACCTCACTCTTCATATAATTAATTATTAAAAAGTTAAACCGATTCAGCTGGTTAAATTTTAAAAATTTTAAACCGGTTGTTCTTTTTTTAAATTTTAACTTTTAAATTTGATTTATTTTAATAGTTCATATTGTTAAAATCTGATCAATTTATTAATTAATCGATTAATTTTTTACTTAATAATTTATTATGATTAATTCTTATTTAATAAAAATTCAATTAAATTTTAGAATTTTCGTTAGAGAAAACAATATTTTTTAATTATGAGTTTTAAATAATTTAATTTAATTTAATTTATAGTTATTTTTATAAGGGTTTATACTTTATAGGAGTAGTTTACTTGTTGCTATT
>JANJEY010000004.1:3427715-3438580 GCA_024703695.1 Erythroxylum cataractarum | reverse complement strand
AATTCGGGCCGGGCCGGGTAATCGGGCCGGCCCGAATAATGCTCACCCCTAGGGGGGAATGGGTTTGGGGGTCCATTGTTAACCTCTAACATTTGCATCATTGTCCTGTGGGATGGGAACAGGAAGAGAATGAAAGTGTTTGTACGGGCCCACCGCTGTATGGACTTACACGTGAACAACCCTCTCTCACTCTCACATCAGATCCGTGATTGTTTGCACGCGCCTAATTGAGTCACCCCGCGCCCGTTAACTCATTTACAGATCGGACGGTCATTAATTATCCTCGCTCCCCTAAATGGGCCAAGTTTGGGGCTTCCTTTTTCGTTGGGTCATCCGCTTGTGAGTTCAAAATACCAATTCTCGGCCCAATAGGCCCAAATAGTTAATATAATTGGGTTCTTAGGTTATTCTAAGAAAATTAAAATTAAAATTCTAAAATTTTGCTTTTAAATTGTTTAGCTATTTTAAGTCCCATATAAAAATTATTATCACATAAGAATAATAAATTAATACGAGCACAATTCAAGAAATAACACCCTACTTGGAATTATAGGAATTGAATTCAATTCAACTATTTGAAACAAAAAAATGAGTTTAATTCACATATGTAATTGAAACCGACCATTCTTTATAAATTCAATTAAGGTAAAAAATTACGAAAATTGAATTACAAACTGACTTTATCTCTTTTTTTTAAACCACTCTTCAATTAACGCAGCTCCTCCTATCTCACTACTCTTCAACTGAGACAACCTTAAGGAGTCTCTCCCACTAAGAAGAAGAATAACACTTTCTTTAGGAATCAGCACCTATCACAATTTTTTCCTTTTCCTCATCGTTCTCTTTTAGATCCATAAATTCTCAAGAGATTAATTTTTTCGTTTTTACGCATAGGGACCATTGAATTCTGTATTTTTTACAATACTTTTTGGTTGATGGTAAATGTATGATCATGAATTACTCGAGATCTCTTGGAAGTTTTTAGTCAAGGATAAAAATGTTTATTATTTAATAAGATTACTTTTTAGTCAAGGGTAAAAATATCATATGAAATAATTAAGTTTATTTTGATTGTATTTCAAACAATATAATTGAATTCAATTATAATATTACTAGTTTTGTTCTAAATAGTGTAAATTGAATTTAATTTAATATCATTAATGTAATTGAATCTAATTCGTTAATGAATTCAATTCGAAAATTTCCAAAGACCCTGTAAGTCTAATAAACTTCATTTAACTTTAAATTCAAAGCTTGACGTTTAACAAAGTTTTCAAATCTAATCGATCATAATAAATTAGTCTAAACCTAAATCAAACAATCATAATAAATTAGCTTAAACCTAACTCAAACAATCATAATAAATTAGCTTAAACCTGCACTAGAACAAATTAAATTTGATCGAGCTTAAATTCTAGCATCGATCTCGATCAAGGTTTAAGTCCGAATAAAGTTTAAAAGAAGATTAGTACCTAGGGCAATACAATTAGACTAACTTGTCAAGGTATTCATAATCAAGGAAAAGATAAAGGGTAAAATTTAGAATAAGGATAAACTTTAATTTAAGGTATAAGGTACAAATCTCTACTCTTAATTTACATACCCTCCAGTTTTAGATAATTACAAAGTCATCTGTTCGATTTACAAAGAATTTTCATGAGTTGAGAAAATTTGGGTGTCACCTATCTCATTTAGTAAATGTTTTATTTTAGTTGGATAACTTTTTTGAGTAAAATGACAATTTACAATAGTTCTAATAAATAATGCAAACTTAAATTTGCAGCTTGTGGTCATATAAGCTTTATATAAAAAGAAAAGGCAAGAAGGCCTAAACTAAAAAGAATAAAGTTATGTCAGTGGGATGCTAAAGAGAGGGTCCAGAAGGATTTGGTTGCGACCAGAATCTTTTCTCTGCCATGAGATTCAGGTTCTTTGTCATGTATGGTGGCCGTCCATCTCACTGCATGAGCTATGCGAGCAAGTTCGTCAATGGTTTCTGGAGAATCACGAATCAAAACTGTTCCTTCCGGACGTAATATCCTGTCCATTTCCACTACTAAATCCACTAGATTACATCTGCAGAAGATATCATATGTGATTAATCAACATGCCCTTCTAATGATTTTCAACATAAAGAAGTTATCTTTTATTTATCCAGCATAAATGGCATATAGGCATTTAATCGATACAAAAACGGCTAGAATGTATGCAGTCGTAAATCACACAAAATGTTAAATGATGAGAAAATGAAACACCAGAAAGAGGTAGAAGTTACCTGTTCCTGCCACCATCAGAACTTTTGATTAGGGATTCAATTCTGGCAACATGGATAAGATCGTAAGTACGGGGATATGTTGAGAAAGGCTCACACCTACAACAAGTACTGTGTCAAAAATAAAGCTTCTCTGTGAAGAATAATGAGAAAGGGTCAGACCTACAGAAATATCATAAACTAGAGAAGACATAGATAAAGGAGTAATATGGAAGAGCTTCGAGCATTTGCTATGACTTGGAGGTTACTCTTTCTAGATTTTATTTCACAAATTCATACAATATCAACGCCACTCTCAAACGGACCTGGAAAATAATCTAAATATAGTCATTAATGACACAAGTGGAAGGCAGTTCTATGCATTGCAGATTAAATTAACTCACCAATCATGGTAGACTCCAATGAGGCCTCGATCATAAATAACATCTAGAGTGGATAGTTTTTGAGCAGGAACAACATTCATTACCCACACAGGGTCAGATATGATTGCTGCTGCAAAACCACCGAAAAAGGCATTCATATCCAATAAGTTGCGTATGGCTGAAGTTCCTAGCTTCACATTCAAACTGTTCTTATAGTAAGCCACTCGCCTGGCCCAACGTCTTGTGTCAGCCTCAAACAAATCAATCCCATTTTTCAAGAGCATTGCTCTTGAAGGAGCTTTGATTAACCTATGTGGCCACTTAGGAATTGTCCCAATGGCAAAGTGTCCCTCAACCGAAGATGCTCTACTCACACATTTCTTTAGCTGGTAGTACCTGCAACATAACCAATTTCACTTAAAAACTTGTGCGTTTTCCTTGAATCAAAACTCTTTCATGGACATCATCCAACAAACAAGGGTCAGACAAAAAGACTGGAACTTTCATGGTTGAAACAATCTACAAAACTTTCATAAGCATCTTTTGATCAGACACCTAAAAGAACATGCAATGTCTAACATCATTGTTGAAACAAAATGGAAACAATTATTTCACTTTGTTTACTAATTATTTCCATTTTGTGTAAGAGTTTCCACAAACAATGGATCCTTTGCCAAGAGATTACCATGCCTGACTTGGGTCATCTGAATTGTCACACAAAGCAAGCCCAAATTCGTTTTGGTTAGGCAGACATGAATCTTCTGTAGGCTTTTTCCAAATGACCGTGTTTCCATCTACAGCAATCAGCTCATAGCATAATGCTCTTGCCACACCCTGGAGATCTGCCCATTCCTTGTCCTGTTTAGCCCACTGTACGGGTGGACCAGATATGACCAAGTACCCTCCTGGACGAAGTAACCGATTGACTTCAATGAAATAAGTTGCATCTGCAAAGTCATATTTCTTCTTGGTAAGGGCTAGTAGCAAGAGATTGCAGAAGCAAACATATTCAAGGTAACAGGCCAGAAAACTAACTATAGGCAGTAAAAGGAATGAGACAACGAGAACAGTGAACTAGGTCAAATGAGAATGCAGGAAATGGCAGTCTGCGAGTGCCAAGCATGGCAACCAATGCTGGAATTCCCCTCTCCAAAGCAAATTGTATTTGCGCTTTGTGTGAATCTCTTGGTGCAAAAGAGATGGTTAAAATCCCTTTTTCTAGCAAATATCCCCCCCAACTAGCAACCTGCTAGATGATTATATGTGAGAAACTTCATACATCTAACAAAATTTAGAGCTAAAACTATGATAATGAAAGGCAGTACTACCCCACATCCCATATCAAGTGCAGTCCTCAGAACACCACCACTGATAGGGATGTACTGTTCAAGTTTTTCAATGTAAGGTATGGCACCATCTGGAAACATCGTTCCGCCACCAGGGAATATAAAATAATCTCCATCCTCTTTCATCCAACCCTGGTGACCTTTCCTGTCTGCAATCTTGTTGTATGGCATGTTCGAATGCCAAATCTGAACATTAACACATTACACATAAAGTCATAAACCATCGCCCATTCAAGGAACACGCATAGAAGAACATATAAAGGGGACAAAAGGCAGAATTTTCATTGCGTTGGGGATCTCCACTGTTTGTAAATCCAGTACAGCATCATAAAACAATTTCAGGTCCACTGAAACCGGATCCCAATGGAGATACTTAAGCTAAAGCGGACCAAGTAGTTACAGGTGGGGGTCTACTCAAAACCCTTGAACTTTCCAAAATTTTCTACAAAACCAACTATACGTGATCAGTGGTCCACCTACAAGCCAAATGATTTGAATGATAACATAAATGCACAAATTCACACAGCTTCTAAAGGCACTTGGCTTAAATATCCAAAAAGCAACCTCATTTCTTAAATTTCACTCTACTTTTCCACATTACCTGAAAAACCCAGTCCCAGTTAATCAAAAGAAAACACACCTTATGCAAACTTTCAGGCCAATGGACAGGAATTCTATATCCATTGGGTGGAGGGACCAAGCAAAGAGGGGTTTCGTCGGGCAACGGGCAGTGACGCTCTCTGTAGTAATTCATTTCCCTACTAAGCTGACTATTGCGTCTGGGATCTTCACACGGCATGTGATCAACATAATCCGCACCACAAGCTTCGATTGGCTGAGTATGGCGACTGGTCTCGATCAGTTGGACCAAGCGCTGTCGCTGACGTGGGTCCATAGTGGAGAGAAGCAGCGTTTGGCGGCCAGAGGCTGCAAGGGAGTCGCCTAGCGGAGTGAAGACTAGAAGGAAGAAGAAAATCACTAGTCCGAAGAATGTAGCAGATACTATGTCGATAGGCCTCCATTGTTTAGGGTTTCTGTTAGATGAAGGGGGATTCTGGTGGACGTGGTGTCCCATTTCGTAAGGTTGAATGGGGTGGCTCCACTTTTCTGATCCAACTACAGCTTTGCTTTCGTCGCGGTCTGTCTAGTTGGGGATTTGGGGATTTGAAGATTAGGGAATCGAAGAACTGAAAGCTTGGAGCTTCTCAACCACAGACAGACTGGAGTACAGTATCAATGAGTCTTTCTTTAGATGTGAGTGGAAACTTAAAGGTGTTACCGATCGGTGACGGATGTATGGGTGAATGTAGGAACAGCTGTGTTTCATAAACTCCAATTAGGGTTGACAATTTAGTCATAAACTCCAATTAGGGATTACAATTTAGTCCGAATCCAACGAGTCCAAATTGTTCTAGACCTAATTTAAAAGATTTGAATGATTTAACTAAACAGGTTGGTATAAGTAATTTAATACTCTCACCTTTAATTAAAGGTTTCGGTTTCGAGTTCGAGTTCTAAAAATGAAGAAATCTGTTTAACCAGCACTTTATCCTTTACAGATTAACCCGATGTAAACAAAGATTAGTCTAAGAATAAATGACTTAAAGATGCTTTCTTACAGTTAAAGCCTTCTTAAGATATCTCGTAAGTTACCAAAAAAAAAAAAGATTGCAAAGATTTGATGATTTGATCTTTCAACTTAAGAAACAAAAATAATATCATTTTAAACAACTTGATCAAATCTAAGTCCAAATTCGAACTGTTTAACTCAAATTTAACTAAACTTAACCTCCCCCGTAACCATTTTTACACTCAACAAATACAAAATGGAGAAATCTACTTTTTACGAATTGACCTGATACATGCGAGAATTAATTTAAGAATAAATAGCTTAAAAGTATCTTCTCACATTTAGAACCCTCTTAAAACACATCATGAGTTAACCCCCAAAAAAAAAAAAAAAATTTCAAAGGCTTGATCTTTCATCTTAAGAAACAAAAATAATATCATTTTAGACAACTTGATCAAACGTAAGGCCAAACTCGAACTGTGCAACTCAAATTTAACCGAACTTCCGCTCCCCTATAACCATTTTTACACTCAACAAATACAAAATGAAAGCGATATTAAAATAAGAAAAATTATTTTTTTATATTTTACTCACTGTAAAAATATTTTAAAATATATATAAAGATTATAACAATCGAAGAGGAAGTCCGAAGAAGAATTAGATGGAGCTTTCAGAAGAAACAATTAAAAAAAAGGATTACTGCAAAATGCTCATATAAACTCCAAGTATATACAAGACCGCCACAAGTGGTTCACTATCGCCATATGCATCCTACAATCCTCACCATCCAAACATATGAAACTTGTAGACTTCCAAACTTGTTGGGATTTGGGAACTATGGTTAATTGAAATAGAGCACCATAAAATAAACCTTGTGAAAAAGAATTTGACCATGTTTAACCACTCATGAGCTCAAATGTAAAATCAATGTTTCCTAGATCTGAGATTGTATTCATGCTTAATAAGATTCGCCCTCAGCAGCATCGCTCGAACATCCCGTTCGAATTCACTGCCAGTCTGTAGAACGCGTTGAAAAGTTGCATTCCTTTGATCTGCATGCCGTGCGTATAGAATTTTGTTGTGTGAGTCGATCCGAGCCTGCATAAGCATCATAGATCTTACAAGTATTTCTTGAATGTAACAGTAATTCATGCCCTAAGGATAGTCTATAAGACATGATGTATAATCTTTTCACTGTTTCTCACTTCCATGCAAGTTCTCTCTCACAATATATAATCTATGCAAGGTGGATACCCATCTAGTAAAAGGCAACAAAAGAGACAGCGCAACCAACCTGTATTTGATTGTCAGTAATCAAGGCTTCAAGTTCTTTCTCTAATCCAGCAACAGTTGTTTTGAAAGCATTAGCCATCATTCGTAAATCGACAGACAGAAATGGGTGTGTATACTGAATGAGTGCTTTACAACGGATTTGATCATACAGCACCTCAACGTGATCATGCAAATGGATATCAAGTAACAGGTTTGCTTTGAGGTTTTCCAGATAATCCAGGCAAGAAGCATAACGGCTGCAACAGAAACATGGAAAAAGAGAAACTTGTATTACAAGAGAGCGCTTTGATATTTCCTATATTTGCAGTGCTGTTGACAACGCATTTCATGAGAAAATCAAGGCAAAAGATGGAGAAAATATACCAGAACTTAAGAAAAATTGCTGGAAATTCATATCATTGACATAATCGTGGAAGTGAAATAATTTTGATGAAAATATCAAGAAGTATAAAAAAAAGGTGGAAAGATGGCAGCCACATTACTTTTCAATAGCGGAAATTAAGTGAGAATCGCATAAATCCAAAGAGGGCATCTTCACTTACCAACAACACTAGCAGTGTGTAGGCTGCTAACAGATAAGATATCATCAAGTAACGTTACTTTTAGTTCAGTATTAATGGATTGAACTAAATCAATTGACAACCAATCCATTAATACTGTGTGCAACAAAGAAGTAATTACGCAGGAACTTTCCCTACAAATCTAACAGTCCATAGTTTCATAACTACAGTAATAAATCTTGAAATTATGTCTGATGCATCTTGAAAAAGTATATCAAAAGGTCAAACGACAGAACACAATAATCAACATGAAAGCAACCAGTCAACATCATAAAAAGGCACCTCGAGTAGAAGTCATGAATAAGTTCTCTCACTTCAGGTACCAGCTCCAAGAAATTGCGGAAGTTTACATTGTCAATAACTTTGGCCTGCCAATAAAAAATCATTGAAAAAAGTACACTTGAAGAGCCAATAATAAATCCTTTCACAAACATGATTAGCAGGTAGAAGAGACTGACGGTAATAAAGATGTTTAACATGAATACCTTCAGCTCTGAGCGGTCTAAACTTGCAAGTGCACAAAGTCCTCCATAAGTTGCGACATCTTGAGAAGCAATAACTTCATTATAAGAATTCCCTAACTCAGGACCCACTTCAAGAAACTGCATAAAATGAAACATGTTATATCCCCATGAGAAAGGCAGAGATGAAGTTCTGGCTGTATTTAAACTATCCAGTTCAAGCAAAAATGGAGGAAAGCAGATGGGCTTAAACTTGATTTCAACAGTACTATAACCACCCTTTAACTTCAAATAGTACATCAATCATCAAATTACTCAAGCAATCTCTTGGTAAATATTCCACCAAATTGCTGAACCATTGTCTCACTAATATTGAACTCTATCTACATGTCCAAAAGCATAAAATTGAAGAAATAAGCAACATCAAAATCAGCAAAATCACCAGATGAAAAACTTGAAAGTACACGAGCTAAACAAACCTTCCTCGCTGCAAGCTTGTACTTTTTAGACTCCAAATGAGCCAATCCCGCAGCACATCGTAGCTTAGAAACAGAAACGGGTTCCAAAGCCTCGGGTGTTTGCTCTGCTTTGCCAACATAGCTTGTTACATGAGTAAACTGACCCATCTCAATACTAACTAGAATCGCACTCATACACATATAGATAATGTGCTTTGACGTAGTGCAATAATCACGAGTTTTAACATAGCTCTTAAAAGCATCCCCAAGCAAGCCATGAGCATAGTAGAAGTCTCCAAAATCATTAAATCCCATTCTTATGCTCTCCTTGATCAAATTCGTCTGCAAGAAACACAAACAAGGGTCAACGTGGAAAAAACTCTTAACAATAAACAAAACCGAAATCAAATTTGTTTTCTCTTTTACTTTGTAAGCATTAAGTTCATTTTCAAGCCTCTCCTTTCTCTGTTCAGCTCTGCGATCGACCGTATCGCACCACCTGCTATCCATCGAGTACTTGGGCCCTAATCGCCCGTCAATCTTCTGCACAACTTCTCGAAACAGCTGAGTGTTCTCGCCTTTCTTGATCTCGTCGTAGGCCATGCGCAAAGCTTCCAACTGCATCGTTGTGTTGTCGGTGTGATCGGCGATGAATAAGAGCCTCACAAACTTCGTTCTTCCAGTGTAAAGTCCGGCATACGCTTCGATGTCGAGCTGCTCCCCGCTGATTATCGGCTTCCGGCTCGAATCGTCACCGCCGTTTGCGTAAATCTCGTCGTCGGCTTCCATCGCGAGCTGATTGAATTTGGGGGTTAGGGTACAGAACTTCAATAACTAAATTGATAGTGAGATGCTCATTTTGATAAGCTTTTTCCTTTGGACTTGAATAAAAATTAGAAATGAAAAGATAGTCGTTTTAAAGGCTTCAGTTCGGCCCGCCACGTCAAGTCGTCCAGAGTATGCGATTAAGCGAGGTCGTTTTGTTAGGCTTTTATTTTATTTAAATAATAAAAGTCTTTTCTAATCCGTTGTTTTACTTACGAAAGAGTATTAAGGATAAGATGTTAATGAAAGATGTCGGTCAGCAATTAAGATACCTTCGTTGATGATGCTAAAAAATTGTATGCCACTTATGCATTAAAATTTGGATTTGACTATCACTCAACTAGGCGGAAATAAAAAAATAATCTTATATTTATCTATCGTATTTAATAAATATATTAATAATAAAAATGAGTAAAATAAATATCTAAAATTTGTGAAGATTAATCGATAATAAATTTCAAAAATATAAAATCTTTATATTTATACAAGTATAAAAGATAAATAGTTTACTATTCAAGTACAAAATACTTGCAGGCCCCAAAATAGATAAATAGTTTACTAAACAAAAAGTAGTTGATAAAAAATTGATCGTTCTTGAACATTTCACAGTTAAGTTAACTTTTCTCTTTTGATTTTGGTGGTCAACTTGGTTGAAGACATTTATGGTGATATTAATTCACATAAAGGCATATCATTCTCAAAAAAATTTGATATTGGTCTCTTCATTTTGAAAATATGAGGTGTCATTTGAGCTGAAGAAATAATGTATATTTCAGTGTGACAAATTGCAACTCTATTATCCTGTAATTAAATAGAATCAATAAGTAGAAGACACAATACATGAATATATTGAAAAAATATATGTACATGCTTTGCTATCAACTGCAGATATAGAAATACACCCATCAAGAATGTTTTCTGAAAATTAGCTGAGTGATTCAATTTAATTTGAATCCTACATAATGAAAAGTATCTTATAAGAGAAGCATATATGTTGGCACTTTCTGTAGGTTGTTATGTTATTGTTTTTTTTTTTCATCAAACAAGAAAATTCAACTTTGCAAAGCAAGAGATTGTCTTACAATTTCATATGCAGAAATTGATTGTGGTGCATTTGATTGAATAGAATCCTAACATAAATTTAAATGAATTAAAATAATCATTCATGTGTGATATATATTATACATAATATTAATGGTATGTACGTACTTGTTTGTTCACAGTAGGTAATGACATCACAAAGGTACAATATCAATAGGAATGTTACTTAATAATTCATCTAGAATTGAATATTGCAAAGCAGAACTCAATAATTGATTACTGAATGCCTATTTATATCTAATTAATTAAACAATGAATGGTTTTACAATGAGATAATATATACCTGAATTTTTTAATATAGTGTCAATGAAAAGAAGACAAATTAGATAATTGAACTTGGTAGGAAATCAATCATATAGTTTGCTAAGTACTAATTGTAGTCAAGGCTCTAACAGAAGTAATTTGCTACAATAATATGATTATAAAAATAAAGAATACTGAAATTTTCTTGATAGAACAAAAAAAATTGAAACGTGTAAAAGTAGTATTAATACTCACAGCTTTGTTAGGATTTATCAAGACCAGTGGTCCTATTGAAAGATTAATAGCAGTAGCAGAATCACTTAGATAACATTCCTAGATAAATATTGTATTTCATGAGATCAATATTGCTACAA
>JANJEY010000004.1:3379446-3393027 GCA_024703695.1 Erythroxylum cataractarum | reverse complement strand
TACCCTATTTCATAATTTTTTTAAACCTAATTCGGGTAATCGGGCCGGCCCGAAATTTTTCGAAGTTACCCGTCCCGACCCGAAAAAAATTCGGGTAATATCCGGACTGGCCTGAATTACCCGAATTAGGTAATTTCTTTACCCGATTTAATCTAGGCCGGACCGAATAATCAGACCGGCCCGAATAATGCTCACCCCTAGTTCCCGGTAATAATCCTAATGCCTCTTTTTCTTGCCTTCTCTATATATATATGTATGTATACGTGAGATATATGCTAAACTTATCTTCCTATTTCTGGGGTTTGGGGTCGGTTCGGCAATTTCTGAAATTACACACTTTTGGTGGTACAGCAAGGTATGTGATTCGCTATTGTGTTCTTCTTATTCTTCGTTTTGATTTTTTTTTTTTAATTTGTCTCTCTCGGCGAAGTTCCCCTTGTTTTCTTAAATTAAGCGGTTCCGTTTTGTTGGTCGTTTTTATCATGAAAAGTTGAGCTTTTGTTTATTTTTAGCGTAAGAATTTAGCATTTTTTTGGTTAGTTCAGTTGTTGGTTCAATTCTCGGTAGCGTAATGTTGGAGAACAGGCTTTGGTTGCTGTAATCATGCCTATGGAGAGGGGATGAATTTATTTGAGCCTGTAAAGTTCTTCTAGTTTGGAAAAATCATTCCTTTTATCTATGTATCTTGTTGTGTTCTTAACAGTGTTTTGGGTTTTGAATCAGGTTTTGAGCAGCTTGAAAAGGACGGCTACTTCCTTCCAATGGAGACGCCTGTGGACTTTTTGAATTGCCTTGACAATGACCTATCTGTGAAGATTCTCATGTGTTTGGAAGACCCATCTGATCTTGCCCGTTTTAGTTGTGTCTCGCGTTCTTGGCGACGTTTTGGTGAGTGATTACTGGGAAATCAGAATTGAACTTGGCTATTGTATGCAGCATTTAGTACAAGTTTCATATTTGAGGTTTGTTGAATGAAATGCAATTGATGAGTTGAATGGATACAGAGTTGGGGATTGTGAGTTTGATCTCTTGTTGAAACATATTGATTGGTTTCAATGTATGTGCTGCAGCGGTTGCAAATGGCCTTTTTAAGCAACTGTGCCTGAAAATGTTCCCTTGCCTTCAGAGGGTCATGCGTGTCACTGAACCTAGTTGCAGTTTCAACAGTTCTTTGGAAGTTGGGTGTAGAAAGTTTACGGAATTGGAAAACCTTGAGATGGAATCGGAAAACCTTGAGATGGAACACAGAGTTTATAGTTTTCTTGCTCGAGGTTGCTTATCATTTCCTATTAGAGAATGCGTTTCTGACGCAATAAGTGCTTCTAGCACTGACAATTATCCGCTGGAAAGCGTCCGGAATACTCTTGAGCCTGGAGACATAGTTGCAAGGAGAGCTTCATACTGGTCAAGTAAAGGGCAAAGTAATCCTGCAGTGCCTGAGACACTCATATATAAGTTGGTTGCTGACATTTGTGTCATCAACGAGATCAGAATACAACCGTTCCAAGGTTAGTCTTCAAAATATTTTCAGTTTACGTACATCTTAGTGTTTTAAGTATATATTCTTCTTGATGTCCAACTTCTTCTTTTTTTTTGGTCCTTTTACTGAGGCTGAACATTTTGTTTCTTTGGTATCCAGCTTATTTTCAGCCAGGTCGTCCCATATATTCTGCTAAAGCTGTGCGCTTTAGGATGGGACATGCCAAAGTTCCACTGCCTGATCCCATAGATGAGCCTTTACATTGTTGTCCAGATGACAAGTTCTTGTGGACTTACACTTCCCCAGAGTTTCCAATGGCTCAGGTAAGCTGAATTGCATTGTTTTCAATTTTTTGCTCTTTTAATTGTGGGTACAGTTATTAAATTGCCAACCCATTTCACTTAGAAAAATCAACCACGACTGTTTTGTTCTGGATAATTCCTGCGCTATTACTGTTAGAACAAGACTTTTTTGGCATGTTCTGTTGTTGTGCTTGATTGCAAGTTTATAGTTATCTACTATGAGGCAATAGTCATTACTGCTGATACCAGTATATTGCATCACTAACTTAAAATTCATTTCACAAGCTAACTTTGGTCTTGATCCTGAATATGAAGTTTGAAATGCTTTCTATTTTTATGGAGGATTAGTGTATGGTCACAATGCTTGTCATGTTACTGATAACCAGACAACCAGCCTTTTAACCATGGATATGTTATATTTTTGGAGTCCATTTCACAAAAGAATAAAAAATCATTCATAGGATTTAATCTTCTTTTAGTAGCATGTACTTTAAACTCCTCATGAGGAGTAAAGGAAAACATTGTTGCTAGTAATATGTATGTACTTTTAAGACCACGAAGGGGAAGCTATGTATTATCTCCTTCACACACACGGACAAGCATACACTCTTGGCTCTTTTTTAATAGTTTGCTTATCATCTATTTGTCTTTGAGTGGTTATGTCTTTTCCAGTGTATCTCAAGGGAAGCTTTGATTATCATCTCTTCTTTGTGAACAGGAAAATTGCTTGCAGAAGTTTGAACTTCCTGAGCCTGTTCTTTGCGTTGGTGGAATTTTGGAGGTTGAGCTGTTGGGTAGGGTTCAGAGACAATATGTGGACGACTTGTTCTATATATGGTTTGTTTTTCTGACTTTTCTTTTCTTCTTCTCTAATTCTCTGTAAAAGGTCTTTCTTTTGTTTTATGTGACACTTATTGCATGTATATTCTTGGCGACCTGAGTAATCTTTGGATGTGTTGGCTTCCATGTTATTCTTGATTTTGATAGCATTACACTTTTTCTTCGGTTATAGTTAGGCTTGCTTGAAAGAGCAATCCTAAATAGGAAAACCGGTGAATTAGGACCACACAATCCTATGGTTGATGCATGAAAAGCTTGGCCTGTATGTTGTTGTCATCATGTCTTTCCTGAATCCAATTTTCTTTCTAGAAAAATTCTTCCTGTATCACAAGGTGAAGGTTTCAGCAGAGGCTGAACCACTGCTCTCAATGCTTGCGTAGTTTGATATTATGGATAGCTTGCGGTGCTAACCTTCCCGTTGCGATATTGCAGTGTTTGTCATATTCAAGCTGTCGGCCGGCCGTTATGGCCCGCATTTGGTGCTGAAATCGTTGAACCATCAGGCAAGTTTGTTCTAAAAGCACATAGTTATACCCAACCAAGCTCAACTGAAGAGTATCCCTTTGCACGACACAGATCATTTGTGCCTGAACAAGTTCCCAACTTAGAGCAGATTTTGAACATGCTTCGAAGACAAGGTGTTGTGGTCGAGGAATATGGTTGGAATGAAGAAAATGTGGAGTCAGACGAGGATGTTGAATATGAGTTTGTTGAGTAGAATCACGTCTTTAACCTTGGTGTTTATCCTGGTCCTATGCTTTCAGACAGAATAATAAGTCAAAATGCAATGGCTTCTGTGTATGAGAGAATAACTATTGGGTGAAACTGAAACATTCTTCAGAACATTTCGTCAAGTTAATTTGGAGAGATCCAATAGTACGCAGCCTTACCCCTATATAATAGAGAGGCTATTTTCGGTAAATCCACATGTAAATGAGACAATAGAATAATGATGCAGGCAATAGAAACAATTCAAAACACATAAAAATAAATGAAAAAACAAGTAATGGGAAAAAAAAAGTACTAAATAGAAAAAATAATAAAAATACTCAAATCGCAAGATATAGCTCAAATAAATATAAATAACACTAATAATAATAATCACAAATAATTGTAATAATAAAAAATAATAATAATAAGGGCAAAATTCAAAGGGGCTAATAATATGAATAAATTAGTGCACGATGATAAAAGTAAAGAAAAAAGTAAGGGTCTAAAAAAATAAGTAGAGACACTCAAGTATTGAGACAAGAACTTTCTCCACAGCAGGAAGTATGAAAAGGACGGAGAATGATGAAAGGCTTAATAAGAGTTTAAGTTGAAAATAAAACTAAGGGTAATGAAGTAAAACCCCAAAAGCACCGAAAAGGACTTCTCATCTTCATACTGCACGTGAGAACTTCACTCTTAGAGTAGAAGCACGTGGGAGAACACGTGAAGGGATGTGGGACTTCCTGGCTGTATTAAATATCTGACGTGGCACTTTCGCAGATGGAGCCCACTGAATTTTTTGTAACAAAATATATTATTTAAAAAAATTACAAACTTAACATTTTTATATTTATTTTTTAAATGTTTATATTTATTTTTAGTATTGCAAATATTATGTCTATTTTATTATTAAAATAATTTCAATAATTTAATATATTACCATTAATATAAAATATTTTTCTTTTTAAGTATGTCGTATATTAAGTAATTTAAGTAAAATAATTTAAAATAATTATTAATTTAAATCAAATTTAGCTAGTTTAAATCTAAGAGTTTAATTAAGTTTATGTATTAATAGCATTTAGTTAGTTCATATCTGATCTTAATGTTACTTGTATTTCATTATTATTTTTAAACCAAAATGAAAGAGATATAATTAAAAATACTGAAAATTAAAAGTTTTTTCAAAAGTAAAAATTTTTAAAGGAGATTTATTTATTTTACATTTTATTTCTAGCGAAATATATAATATATTCAATATTTTAGTGTTGTTTTTTAATTATATGTGGTATGTTATATTTCAAATGCATTATGTTTAATTTTAAAAAATACAATGTAATCAATTAATTAATATTTTAATTTATCTATTTGATGAATTTTACTTCCTGATAAGTTATATGGATAGAAAAGTATTGTAAAATCCACTATTTTGGATTTGATACGTAAAACATATTGTGGAGTCGCTTCAAAATAATCTAAATAAGACTTTTCTTTTGTTGGGGGTTAAGAAATAATTAGAAAGAATTATAAAATTCAATCATTAAAAAATTCAATTGGTTTAACTAATTTAAACCGTCTAATTTTTTAATTCAATTTTTAACTTTCTGGTTAAATTTATTTTAATAACATTTATTTAGTATGATTTTTAATTTTATGTTGGATTTATTTTAATAATTCTTATTGTTAAAAATGAATCAATTTATTAATTAATCAATAAATTTTTATATATTAACAGGTTATTATACATAAATAAATAAATAAATTTTTATTTAATAATACCCTTTTTAATTTAACTTTAAATTTTATTATAAATAAGGACAATCTTTTTTAATCATATTTTAAATTATTTAATTTTATTTAATATTTAACCTATTTATCATAGTCTAATTTTAACATAACCTTTTAAACTTTAACCGATTTAACTACTTGTTTTCAAAACATTGATAGAAGAGTATATTTTAGTATGTGAAAAAATAAGAACATCAATAATTGGGGAGTGTCTAATGCATAAATATAGGATTATTGAGGGGTATTATTGTAAATTTGCCTACAATTATCTCTCCCCTCTGCTCCAGTGTCTAATAATCCACATCAAATTCTTTATCTCAGTTACGGAGATTTAACTCTATTTCTTAAATCTCAATTATATGTGTATGTTATTTTTATTTAAATGTGTAGATGAGATTTAATAAAATATTCTCTCTTATTTAAAATAAAAGTCGTTTTAGAGAGATGCATACTTATTAAGAAAGCTAGTGAAATGTTTGATATACCCTTATTAATTGCATGTTGAATTGTCTTAAAAATATAATCTGTATAATTAGGATGTGAGAAAAATTAAAGGGTAATTTTGAAAATAAAATTATAAACATGTATGAAAAATTTTGAACAACACTTATTTTGAATAGTTAAAATCCCTCTAAAATAATACTTATTTTGAATAAGAAGTAGTATAATAAGAACAATATAATCAAAAATAGGAGATTTGATCCCTAAATAATCATCCTAGTTCCTCTTTTTCATGCTCTCTCTTTATATGTTTGCATATAGTGATAACAATGAGTTAGCTTGTGGGTTTAAATTCAGATGTTTTTAATGGATCGATTTATGGGTTAAATTAAGTCTAAATCAGTCTGAAGTCAAATTTTTTAAAACAAAATTACGTCATTTTATTTAGAAAACTTAGATTTTGAGTAAACCCAGACCGAATAATTCAGGCTCGAACTTAATTAAAAAAAATATTATTTTATAATTTTAATTTTAAGAAATTAGCGATACCGACACAATGGACTGACCATTGCCATCCTGTACCCGTGAGAAATATGCATAACTTACCTTCCTATTTCGCTCTTTACGGTTTGGGGTCGGTTTGGTGATTCACCAAGGTATGTGATTCGCTATTGTGTTCTTCTCAGTCTTCGTTAGTTCGTTTTGATTTTGATTTATCTTTTTTTTTTAATTTGTCTCTCTGGGCGAAGTTCCCCTTGTTTCTTAAATTGAGCTGTTCCATTTTGTTGGTCTTTTTTATCACAAAAAGTTGAGCTTTTGTTTATTTTTAGCGTAAGAATTTAGCATATTTAGTTTAAAGTTTGGTTAGTTCAGTTATTAGTTCAATTCTCAGTAGCGTAATGTTGGAGAATGGGCTTTGGTTGCTGTAATAATGCCTTTGGAGAGGGGATGAATTTATTTGAGCCAGTAAAGTTATTCTAGTTTGGAAAAATCATTTCTTTTGGCTATTTATGTTGTTTTTGTGTTCTTAACAGTGTTTTGGTTTTGAATCAGGTTTTGAGCAGCTTGAAAAGGAGTGCTACTTCCTTGCAATGGAGACCTCTGTGGACTTTTTGAATTGCCTTGACCATGACATGTCTGTGAAGATTCTCATGTGTTTGGAAGACCCATCTGATCTTGTCCGTTTCAGTTGTGTCTCGCGTTCTTGGCGACGATTTGGTGAGTTATTACTGGGAAATCAGAATTGAATTTGGCTATTGTATGGAGCATTTAGTACAAGATTTATATTTGAGGTTTGTTGAATGAAATGTAATTGATGAGTTGAATGGATAAAGAGTTGGGGAGTGTGAGTTTGATTTCTTGTTGAAACATATTGATTGGTTTCAATGTATGTGCTGCAGTGGTTGCAAATGGCCTTTCTAAGCAACTGTGCCTGAGAATGTTCCCTTGCCTTCACAGGGTCGTGCATGTCACTGAAGCTAGTTGCAGTTTCAACAAATCTTTGGAAGTTGGGTGTAGTAAGTTTATGGAATGGGAAAACCTTGAGATGGAACACAGAGCTTATAGTTTTCTTGCCCAAGGTTGCTCATCATTTCCTCTTACAGAATGCATTTCTTATGCAATATGTGCTTCTAGCACTGACCATTTTCCAGAAGAAAGTGTCCATAATACTCTTGAGCACAGAAACATGTTTCCAAGGAGCCCTTCATACTGGTCAAGTATAGGGCAAAGTAATCCTGCAGTGCCTGAGACACTCATATATAAGTTGCTTGCTGACATTTGTGTCATCACTGAGATCAGAATACAACCTTTCCAAGGTTAGTCTTCAAAATCTTCTCAGTTCATGTACATTTCAGTATTTTAAGTATATATTCTTCTTGAAGTCCAACTCCTTTTTTTTAGTTCTTTCCTTGAGGCTGAACATTTTGTTTTTTTGGTGTCCAGATTATTTTGACTTGGGTCATCCCATATATTCTGCTAAAGCTGTGCGCTTTAGGATGGGACATGCCAAAGTTTCACTACATGATCCCATAGATGAGCCTTTAGATTGTTGTCTAGATGACAAGTTCTTGTGGACTTACACATCCCCGGAGTTTCCAATGGCTCAGGTAAGCTGAATTGCACTGTTTTCAATCTTTTTCTCTTTTAATTGTGGGTATAATTATTAAATTGCCAACCCTAGAAGATTGAGGAAATTGGTTGAAGCATTGCCCCAAGTGTGTTCCTTGCTATATATTTAACTTCACTTCATTCTTCATACCATATAGAAAAATCAACCATGACTCTTTTGTTCTGGATAATTCCTGCCCTACTACTGTTAGAATAAGACTTTTTTGGAATGTTCTGTTGCTATGCTTGATTGCGAGTTCACAGTTCTCTATTATGAGGCAATAGTCATTACTGCCGATACCAGTATATTGCATCACTAACTGAAAATTCATTTCACAAGCTAACTTTGGTTTAGTTCCTGAATATGAAGTTTGAAATGCTTTCTATTTTTATGGAGGAGTAGGGTATGGTCACAATGCTTGTCATGTTACTGATAACCAGACAACCAGCCTTTTAACCATGGATATGTTCTATTTTGGGAGTCCATTTCACAAAAGAATAAAAAACCATTCATAGGATTTAATCTTCTTTTAGTAGCATGTAGTTTAAACTCCTCATGAGGAGTAAAGGAAAACCTTGTTGCTAATAATATGGCTGTACTTTTAAGACCATGAAGGGGAAGCAATGTATTATCTCCTTCAAACACACTCAAGCATACAGGCATACACTCTTGGCTCTTTTTTAATAGTTTGGTTATCGTCTATTTGCCTTTGAGTGGTTATGCCTTTTCCAGTGTATCTCAAGGGAAGCTCTGATTATCATCTCTTCTTTGTGAACAGGAAAATTGCTTGCAGAAGTTTGAACTTCCAGAGCCTGTTCTTTGCATTGGTGGAATTTTGCAAGTTGAGCTGTTGGGTAGGGTTTACAAACATTATATGGATGGCTTGTTCTATATATGGTTTGTTCTTCCCACTTTTCTTGTCTTTTTCTCTAATTCTCATTAAAGGTCTTTCTTTTGTTTGATGTGATACTTATCGCATGTATATTCTGGGCAACCTGAGAAATCATTGGATGTGCTGGCTTCCATATTATTCTTGATTTCGATAGCATTACACTTTTTCTTCGGTTATAGTTAGGCTTGCTTGAAAGAGCAATCCTAAGTAGGAAAACCGCTGAATTAGGACCACACAATCCTATGGTTGATGGATGAAAAGCTTGGCCTGTGTCTTGTTGTCATCGTGTCTTTCCTGAATCCAATTTTCTTTGTTGAAAAATTCTTCCTGTATCACAAGATGAAGGTTTCAGCAAAGGCTGAACCACTGCTCTCAATGTTTGCATAGTTTGCTGTTATGGATAGCTTGCAGAGTTGCAGTGCTAACCTTTCTGTTGCGATACTGCAGTGTTTCTCATGTTCAAGCTGTCGGTCGACCATTATGGTCTGCATTTGGTGTTGAAATTCTTGAACCATCAGGCAAGTTTGTTCTAAAAGTGCATAATTACACCCAAGTAAGTTTAGCTGAAGAGCATCCCTTTGCACGACCCAAAGGTGTTGTGGTCGAGGAATATGGTTGGAATGAAGAAAATGTGGAGTCAGATGAGGATGTTGAATTTGAATTTGATTTTGTTTGAGTAGAATCAGGTCTCTAACCTTGGTGTTTATCCTGGTCTTAATGCTTTCAGACAGAATAACAAGTCAAAATGCAATGGCTTCTGTGTATAAGAGAGTACCTATTGGGTGAAACTGAAACATTATTCAGAACATTTCGTCAAGTTAATGGATAACTCTGTTTTTATGATTTCCCACTTCACATTGTCCATTCCTTAAGCAGGCCTGTCTCTTCCGTTTTTGGTATTTATTCTTTCAAAATTGGTCTGTTTATTCATGTTTTATTCAGGTTCAATCAAGATTTGAACTTAAAAGCTATCAAATATTTTGCAGTCGGATTCGAGCTTTAAGACCAGATTGTTGCCATCTATACTGTGAAGTTTCTTTTGCTAATGATTCTTAGGTTGTCATAATATGATTTGTGATATCTTTTCAAGTCAAATGAGCATTATCATGAAATTGTCATCCACCTTCGATGCTTATAACCAGAACCCAACACAAAGCTCACATAACATGAGGATGTATATATGTTTGAACAGATCTCAGGAACCCCACTCGAGCTTGGATCTAAATTCGATCAAAACTGCCTAAAGCTTCAGTTTGGCATGGAATTATTACTAATTTTTATTACCACACAAAATAGGAGCATAATGAACTGTGGCCACGAAACGTGCTTAAAGTTGTAAAGCGCTAAGGAGGGAGGAACTTTCAAGATGGGCAGTGGCTTAAACTTACACAATCAACGAATTATCACAAAAGTTTAAACTTTAGACAAATTATTTAAACGATGTCTAAGCTTTGAGTGGATCTAGCTCCCACCTTCATGCTGTCTTGGACTTTGGTCGAGATGGAAGTAACTGCAAAACAGTGAGCAGAGTAGAAACCCATCAATTAACAAGCTACTGAATCCAAAAGTAACTTCAAGAATTATGTAAAGTCCACCAAAATCGAGGCTCATAGTGAGAAATGATGAGAATAGTATGAATGCAAAGTAAGAATTCATAGAGCATAGGATCAATATACCTGATAGCAAGAGATTAAAGAGCTGACAAAACCAAAAGCTCCTGTTACGCGGGGGGTAACTTTCTTAGGGGCCAATTGAAGTAGTCCCACTGCAACAACAATATCCATGCCTGCCTTGACAAGGGCTAATGATCTCTCGTTCGACTTTTGAAGTTTAGTGCGATAATGTTCATTCTGCAAACAAAGATGGAAAGTGACGAAGATTTGAGTAAGTAATCATAATGGTCAACCCGCAACCAAAGGATAAGGTATACATACTTGATGTTTATCAGTGCCCTTAAGCTCCTTTTCCAACTTCTTCATTGATGCCGAAAGCCTCCCAATTTCTCCTACCTATCAAGGAAAACATCATTAGAATTATGTGCCGATGATGGAAAATTATGCGCGCTCCTCCATTTCTTTGTGGTTTAGGCTTTAAGGGGGTGCTGGCATATATCGAAAATCATACACATAATAACAGAGGAAGGAAGCTATGTACCTCAACCAAAGTTGTACACACTGACGATCCCAACCAACAGAAAAGTGATATGCGACCAAGAAGTTCAGCTCGTTCTTTGTTCTGGAGAAGATCGAAGAAGAACAAATAATTTTCTTATATGCTCAACTTTCCCACAAAATCCAATATGGACGACGCAGATTGTAGAATAGAGTCAAGTTCCCATACCTTGTAGATGCCAGTTCTACCAAGCCACACGATTTGATCAAGGAACAAGAAAGTTGACAGCAAAGCATTTTTTGACTGTAAGGAAATATCAGATAAGCAAGGTCATCAAGAAGAGAGAAAAAGAATATTATGGCATAAGAAACATTCCATATGAAGTTTCATACCTTCCCCAAGAGAACAAGAGGTAGGGGAGTGCCTTGGGGAACTGGACTAATCAGACCATGAAGGTCGTTGACAAACTGCAAGTGCCAAGGTTTTGAAGAAACAAAGTAAGCAACAATTCAATACAAGATTACACAGGTACAAAATATAGGGAAAACAAGAGAGAAATTGCTGGAAAGTAACCTCATTCAATAGTTGTCATTTTCACATGGCTTCCAGCAATATTGGAAACTAAAGCAGAATTCTCAGAAAGGTAGTCTCTTAAGATCATATATAAAATAGCATCCATAAGAAACAAACGGACAATCTAACCTTAAAAAGACGAAAAACTTTCCGAGCTAAGCTTGTTGATTTGTCAACGTTTTGGGCAGAACCAGGTTGTCCATCACTCAAAAATTTCGAACCATATTGAATTGCCCTGCATATCTTGTCTCTAGCTTCAGCTTTGTTGAGATATAAAACTACAAGAGCAAGTTCTGCTCTACCAACGTCCAAAGTACTCATCGTTTAGCTTGACAAAATGAAAATCCTGCAGAATTTGAAATAATCTTCACTACACAAGATCAACAAACACAGAGAACAACTACTGCAGCACAAAAACCCTATCAAAAACAAACATCATCAAGCAAGTATCTTAGCATAAGACCAAAAAGAGAAAGATTACACTAAGAGCATCAAAAACCAATCTGAAGACAAAACCACCAAAGTCAGAAAAAAAAATTGCAAACAAAGAATTCAATCAGTACACAACTGATGGAAAAACACGGAGCAATTCAAGAATTGAGCTTTCGTCCCCTAAAGTTGCAACCAAATGCTAAGCTCATCAAAGTAACCCAGTAAGAAAATCCCAATCGAACATCAAATAACATAATAAAATCAACAATAACTAACCTGCGATTTTGGTCTGTGAGGGTCTTGAGAGAAGATGGTGTTTTGCGGTATAAACAGAAGAATGAAAACTGCGGAAACAAAGGGTCGTTAACTTTATGTTTTATACGGAAGTGACGGAAACAGAAGAATTTTAAAAGATAAAAACAGCTTCCCGAAAAAGCTGTTTTGAGGGCTTTTCTGAAAAGCTCCAAATTTTAGCTCTTCAAAAAGTTATATTTTAGCTTTTAAAAAAGCTGTTTCTACTCCAAAAGCACTTTTTACTTTTCCAGTCAAACAATCATTTTTTCCTTAAAATGGCTTCTGCGGTTTAAAAAAGTGATTTTGGGACTTTCAAAAGCCGAACCAAATAGGCACTAAGGAAGTAAACCAATGCCATTTTTTAGTAGGTTTTGCATGCATATTGGAGTTCTAAAATTAAACTAGTGTCAAAGTTTAACACGTAACTAGTAATAGACTCGTAGCCGATCCACACACAAAAGCAAAATGAAAGCAAAATAATATGTGTTAATCATATTATAAACTTTTAGTTATCTTGATTTTTGAAAATTATAACATTTTATCAGAACTTGTCGTGACTTGTCGACATTGTCTACAGCGGAAAGAAAGTTTGAAGCCACATTTCATAGATGGAAGAAGATTGGCAAATTTCATGCGTGCTAGCTTGTACTATCTACCAATCATTCGTTTCATCATGTTAATAAACAATAACGCCATGCATGCATACTTTCGAAATAGAGCATGTATGGGGATGTTAAGAAATTTAAAGTAGCTCCTTGGTATCTCTAAAAGTGGACTACCTCTAGCTCTAGCTGGCCACAGAAAAAGATGCCACTACCGATTTGTTATCATTTGTACGTTGGAGATCGGAGTACTCTCAAGGGTGTTGGAAAGTCTCCAAGTCCTTCACTGATAACAGATACATGTAGGAGTAGGGCTGACCCCGTCTAACATACCAAAAGGAGAAAGCAGAACTGGAAAAGAAAGGGGACATACAAAAGAAATGCTCGGCTTCACCTTGACAATCGTGACCACATTTGGTACGAGAAAGCAGAGACCGGTGGGAACATGTAATTTAAATATGTGATATAATAGTTTCTCAGTTGATTATTGTCTTTTCCCAGACACGCATTCAAAAAAAAAAAGATTTATTGTCTTAATTGGGACTGTAATGTAATTAACTTTGAACTAAAGTTTACTCTTTCCTTTTTCTCTAAAAATAATGTAATGTATTGACTATGAATCTCTCTGTTATATATATATATATGTATCCGAAATTGATATTAGTATATTGACTATTGTCTTTTTTCGGATATGCATACAAATACAATAATATAATGTGTTGTCTTATTCATTCCTCTCAAACTCTTTTCTGTGTTTGGTTAGTATCTGCAGCAGGTAGAGACAGGACGAGACGGGACAGAGTTGGACGGGACAGGACAAGAACTGAAGACAGTGAGATATTTGGTTGCAGTGGACAGGACATAAAATATTGTCATTGTCCTGAGGACAGAAATGTGTTTGGTTGCAGGGGACAGAACAAGAAACAATGTTAATGACAAAAATGCCCTTGTAGTATAATAAGAAGAGTTGATGTAATTCATTTATTATTTTATCATTGTATAAT
>JANJEY010000004.1:3344459-3354678 GCA_024703695.1 Erythroxylum cataractarum | reverse complement strand
ATGTCAAAGAGACATAACCTAAATCGGACTAAATTTGCTTAATCTGCTAACCCCTAATTTGGGGCGTTACACAGGGGCATGGTTCAAGCCAGGCCAGACAAGGTCTTCGGCTCAACGAGCTGGCTTCACGCGTTTCCCCATACGGAGAAACACACCTTCCTTTCCTGGGATCAGATCACCGACCCCTCTTGATCCACCTGCACCGCCCTCCTCCCAGATCCCCTGGTTCCCCGGTGTTTCGATTCCAAAACGCTTGGCTTACTCATCCAGAGTTCACGACAGTGGTTACCCAGCATTGGATACCAACCGAGGATTCGATGAGTACCTCTTTAGCCACCCTTTCCACTCACCTCCAACAATGGGATTGGTCCACCTTTGGGAATATTTTTCATCGATAAAAATGCTTATTGGCTCGTTTCCACGGAATCAGGCGAGCCATGACTCAGGCCAATTTGGATGACCGTTTAGACTTGGAGTAGCACTTGGGTCGAGAACTGGTTCAGGTGCTATGTGAGGAGGAACTCTATTGGCACCAGAAAGCCCGCTGTGCCTGGCTCTCGAAGGGAGACAGAAACACGAAATTCTACCATACCCTTACGCTCTCTAAAAGGAAACGGCTTTAGATCGAGAGTCTCAAGGACCCTCTAGGCAATCTGATCTCTGACCCGAACCTGTTGGGTCATCTTGTCGGGAGTTCTATGTGAATCTGTATAAACAGAACGCTGGGCCTTACCCATACTACCCGAGCTCTGGAGCTTTCCCTCTTCTCTTGCCTGACCAACTTCAGATGCTTCAACAGCCTGTCCATGGCCATGAAATCTGAACAGCTGTGTTCGGTATGAACTCTACTAAAGTCCCTGATCCTGATGGTTTTAATGCCATGTTCTTCTAAAAGCAATGGGGACAAGCTGGGCCAGCAGTGATGGGGTATGTTCAGCGCTTCTTCCGCCTGGAACAGTGCGAAACTGCTTTAAATCAAGCCATCCTCGTCCTTATTCCCAAAGTTCCTTCTCCTTAGTCTAGCGCTCAATTCCGGCCTATAAGCCTCTACAACGTCCTATACAAAATAATTTCTAAAGTCCGGGTCAACAAATTGAAACCTCATATGGATTGGCTAGTTCGGGCGCCCCAATGTAGCTTTATTCCAGGTAGGCAAACAAATGACAATGTTATTATTGCCTAGGAAATCATTCATTCGATGAGGAAGAAGAAGGGGAAGACGGGTTTTTTAGCTATCAAAGTGAACCTCGAAAAAGCTTATGACTGGCTCCACTGGGATTTTATTCAGGATACTTTAACAGACATAGGCCTCCCGATGCACCTCATTTTGGTCATTATGAAGTGTGTGTCAACGGTTACTCTGCAAGTTGCATGGTAGGGCATCTTGATTGACTTGTTTCAGCCTTCCCGAGGTATTAAGTAGGGCGACCCACTTTCGCCATACCTGTTTGTCCTTTGTATGGAAAGGCTCGGTCATTTGATTATGGACCAGGTGGCACAGGGCGCTTGGAGATCAATCAAACTCAGCCCCATGGGACATTTGATCTCCCACCTATTTTTTGCTAACGACCTGGTCCTATTCTCGAAGGCCACAGAATCTCAAGCCCAGGTCATAAGTCGTACTTTGGAAGTGTTTTGTCATGCCTTAGGACAGAAAGTTAATACAGACAAAACTCTTGCTTTTTCTTCTCACAAAGCGTTCCCACCTCCCTTGAGTATCGTATCAGCCAAGCACTACAAGTCACTAGTACAAAAATCTTAGGGAAATACCTGGGGGTTCCTTTTCTTCACGAGCGGTCCTCTCAACGCTCATACCGACACCTCCTCGATACCACCCATCAGAAGCTTGTCGGTTGGAGGGCACGCATTTTATCACTCGCAGGTCGAGTCACCCTTACACAATAAGTGCTGACAACCCTGTTTTTGTATACGATGCAAACGGTGTACCTCCCGAGGCAGCTTTGTGATGACTTGGAAAGACTTATGCGAGATTTTATTTGGGGCTCTACGAGTGACCATAGGAAGTTGCACCTAGCCAATTGGGGCACAGTGTGCCGGCCAAAACACCAGGAGACTTGGGCATTAAACGTATACGCCCTTCTAATGATGCGCTCTTGGCGAAGTTGGGTTGGGCGTTGCTTACTCGGCCTCAAACCCTTTGGGTTCAACTCTTAAGAGCTAAGTATAGTTTTAACCCTCAATCCATTCCCCCAACCATTACCAAGATAGGGGCCTCGAGCACTTGGAGGGGTATCGTTGCCACGTGGTTGGTTGTCTGCAATGGCCTTAAATGGTACCCAGGTGATGGCCGATGGATTCGCTTCTGGTTGGACAACTGGGTCAAGGACTGGGGACCCCTTATAGATGTGACTTTGTCTCCTATCCCCGAAAGTATCCTCTCCTCCTATGTTGTAGATTTCAAAAATGCTGACGTTATGTGGCAGTGGCACCTATTTTAACACTATCTCCCCTTTGAAGCTTGCCTGGCCATTGCGGAGACCCACCTTCACGACGATCCCATCGTTGACGATACCTTCCAATGGGGCCAGACGTCGCATGGACAATTCACTATTGCATTTGCGTATGACTTACTTGCAGGGGATACCATTGACGTGCACGGTCGAACATGGGAGGCCATCTGAAAATGGGCAGGGCCCTAGAGGATTAGGGCGTTCCTATGGCTGCTAGCCAAAGGAAAATTGCTCACTAATCACCAACGGGTGCATCGCCATATTGCTACGGATAGTCGTTGCTACCACTGTGGCCAAACTGAAACCACCCTCCATGCCCTTCGAGATTGTAGGTGTGTTAAAGAGATCTGGGCCAAATTTCCCACGATGTTAGAGGATTCGAAATTCTTTCTGCAGGATGAATTGAGCTGGGTACAGTCTAATCTTTCGACCCACCACGAGGTCAGACATTTCAATTGAGCCACTCTTTTTGGCTTTACCTGTTGGTTCCTATAGTACTGGCGTAACAAAAATGTGTTTGAACCCGCATTTATGTGGCCAACTGTAGGGGAACGCGCTATTTTCGCCTACGTCGAAGGTATTAAAAGGGCTTAGGTAACGAAATCTTGCGTGTGCCCGACCCAAGGATTATCCTCGGGTTAGTTAGTAGGCTAGTCCAAACCGCCAACGGACTGGGTTAAACTTAATACTGATGGGGTCGTAAAATGCGGGGGTGCAATTTCTACTACTGGGGGGCTTATTAGGGACTGCCAAGGTCGGTGGTGTGGCGGTTTTCTGCAGCGCATGCCCAGCGGATCCCGTGTCGTGCAAGGTTAGGCGGAATCCACGTGAGCCTACAACTGGCTTAGTCCTTGGGCTATCGTCGAGTCATCTTGGAAGTGGATTCCTTAGAGGTAATCAATATTTTTCTTCTTCCCTTACAGTTTTACTTGATGAACTTCCTCTAGTGATAGGTATTCGTGCTTTACTCCACCAAAGATGGGAGGTACATCTTCAGCACATTTATTGAGAAGGGAATCAGAGTGTAGATCATTTAACCTCGCTTGCAACCCTTGTCAGCCCAGGACTGCACATCTTACAAGAGCCCCCGCCGACAACTTTGAACTTCATTCACTGGGACCAACATGGCGTGTTGTACCGCCGGCTCTTGCGTTAGATAGTTTGTACTAGTTTTATTTTCCTTTGTATATAAAAAAGAAATAAGTTAAGATTGATGAATTCAATCCAATGAAAAGATAGTCTGGGACATGTACCAAAAAAAAGTAGTGCGTTCAAATATATAATATTTGGCAATGGTTTTACGTAAAATTTTAAGGTTGGAGCACCCAATCCCGTTAGGGGGTGTTTCAACTCTGTTTTATTAAAATTTGTCCACATATTTGTGTGTGGATGAGATTTAATAGAATAAAGTAGGAAAAGATTAGCAGGAACAGAGAATCTGTTTCCAAAATTTTGTATTCCACTTGGTAGCTCGAAACCTGATGAGGTTCGAGCTCTTAAAAATAATATAATTTTATCTAAATAACTTTATTTTATGTGAAACTTTTGAACTTTAAATTAGAATAAGTTGGACAACCTAAACACAAATTTAACCAAATTTTTGATCAATTCAGGTTGAATTGGATAACTTCCAGGCAAGTCTAGCTTAACTTATTCTTCCATTTAGTAATACGCGGTAAGCTTAATATCCATAAGATGTGATAAATTTTAGTATAAGGGAAAATGTTGTCCTTGTTAGATTATTAATGTCTCATGTAATAAATGTTTATAGCGCTTAATACCGACATTATGGGCGTGGTAGTTAAAAGGTAGTTTTTTTTGAAAAACCATTTATAAACGTTGCCTCTTTTGGTCATATTCTTGCCTATTAAGTTGCTTCTGTCAATAACCATCAAATAAGAGACAACAATGAGAAAACGAGGAAAAGAATATAAACATAGAAGAGAATCTAAAGAGTTTGATTTTTGTACCGACGTAAAACGACTTTATGAATCAAGGTACGACTACTTTATGTGTGAGAATTATATATGTTTAAGATTCTTTATAATCGTATAATGAAGTGAGAGTTTACAATCCTAACAAAGTGAATTGAGTCGAGTCGAGTTTACTACTTGTCAACATGAATTTTTAAATTTAAGTTTGAAAATAACCTAAATTGGATCAGATTTTATCCAAAAAATTGAGTTTGAGACAGTTCAAATTAAACTGAGTTAATTGAGTTTTTTAATTCGAAGTTTAATTTTTTTATTAGGTCAATTCAATTTAAAATTTGATGAAATTTAATTTCTTTTGTTAATTTCAAGTTGAATCTAAACCTCCTTTTTTCAAGTTTAAAAAGAAGTAACTCAAATGCAAATAAATAAAATTAAAATTTCAAAGTTCAAATAAATCCATTAACACTTTTATCAACTAAAAATTTAAATTTTTATTCTTCCTTGACTTAATTTCTGATTTAAACATTAAAATTCAAGCATTGAATCAAACTCTTAAATCTTAATACTTTTTTATCAAGTCAGACTAATCTAAATTAACTTAACAGAAAGAATATACAACAAGAACAACACCTAATATAAATCTCGCAATTTGGTGAAAGACATAAAGTCCAATATTATGCATTCTTATCAAAGATTATACATTATTAAAATATCAATTAGTGCTGTTTGTAAGAAAAAAAGCTATAATTTATTGATTAGAAGATCTTCATTTAATCGAAATAAAAAGAGTTAAAAATCTGACACGATGATTAAGATTTAAATAATTTCATCGACATGATTGGTGATGTAATTAGAGTCGGTGATGTAATAGAGGTGGTAATATTTCACATCTTGAAAGTCAATCCATGGCTGCTTATATTTCATATCATATGTCAGATCTTATATTTTATAACACGAGTGCTTCTCAGTCTCCGAGGTCGAATCTGAGCTTTGAATTGGCCTGACATACGCTAAACTCGAGCAGTCTAAACAGAGGTTTCTTCAACCATCTTGAGAAAGTTTGGATAGAACAAATTTTTTATTGAGTGGATAAAATTAAATACAGATGGCATGTAAACGTTTTCAATCTTCGGCCATAGGCCCATAGCAAATAGCTTTTTACAAGATAATGCAGGCAATTGACTTAGAGGTTTCACACAAAATTTAGGATAGTTTTAGTTGATGTCTGTGAAATTCTGGAGAGTATTTATCAAGCTCACATTCGGATAAAATTTGAAATATCGTCGGATTGAATTTGAAGTGGATTCTATAATAATGATTAATATCTTATTTTTCTCAAACAATTGCTCAATGACTCAATCTCATAGTCATGAGTATTCAGAAATTGTTTATTCGGAACTTAGATTGTTGTACATCGACATATATATCGAGAGAACTACAAATACATTGACTGGCTTGCTACCTATGCAGAACATTTTAATATAGGAATCACTTATTTTGATAGTACACCTGTTTGGTATCTCTTTATCCTTTTAGAAGATTTGGTATCTCTTTATCCTTTTAGAAGATATATGGAGAATGAGTTTCTATATACTCCTTTTATAATTTGTTTCGTTATACTTTTCTTTTATAAAAAGAAAAAATACGTTTGAACTTTGAAGTCAGAAAACCAAAACGGTTTGAGCTTCGTTAGAAATCTGAAAGATAAATATGAATCTGTTGCAAAGAATAAAACTTGGAACGGGCAGTGGATTGTAGAGATTATATGTACAGAAAATTTACAAAATTTCAACTTTGTATGTGCTTTTTGGCCATCTTCTAATGCCCTTATCAGCATTGCTTCCATAGATCAGGAAACTGGTCCGTGTCTTGCCTGTGATTCTAAGGAAAAAGCTTCTTGGTTTGCTGGAATTTCAAGATGTCTGTCGCTGCTGCTAATGTTTCCATCTGAATGATCGGGGCCGGGGAGCAGCCATTGGCGAGAACGTTCGCCTGAAGTCTCGGGACTATTAGACGGTGGGACCATGCTGTGTGTTGCTTGCCTAGCATGTTTACCTTCCAAGGAGGCTTGTACGGGGAACCGACAGACCGGACATGTAGATTGCTTTCTTAACCAAACGTCAATGCAGGAGAGATGAAAGTTGTGACCACATTTTGGCATAATCCGCAACACTTCCTTCTCCTGATAGTCTCCTAAGCAAATGGAGCACCTGTTTTATCATCACAAAGCTTCTTCAGCCTCATGTGCATTCCATTAAACTAACAACATTAGAAGTAAGTTCCTAACTACGTTTGAGAGGATCTTAAACCAACATCTATAACAGATTTGGCAACAATGCGACATGCTTCAACAACCATGGTAAAATCCAGTTCTTTCAAACATGGGAACAAGTCAGATGATACAACTTACTGTGCATCTTCTGCGGAACTGAATGCTTCACGGCTGAACCTCATAGTGGGGATTGCAGCAACCATAACTGGTTCAAGACCGCTAGTCCGATGCTCTGGCTGCAAGATGAGGAAAGAAAAAGAATTTAGTGCTCAAACTTTCAAGATATTCACTTCCAAAATTTGAAACAATATGCAGAAAGACAGCAAAACCAGTGATCTTCCCACCCAAAAAGACCACTCTAAAGAAAGTAAATCGGTTCATCTGCCATTGGAGATACTATAAACATTCCCAATTTGAGCTAAATTTCTTCATAGTCAAATTGTACTAACAAGAAAACCAATCAATTCATAACAACCACTGGGACTTAAAGAGATAAAGCTACTCCTCATCTAATGCCCCTGTACGTCTAATTTAAGGGTTACACTCAAAAGGATAGTGAAAACCACAAAGATATACCAAAACAAAGATGATAATAATAAGAACAAAACCACAGAAGTATACATAACAACTCAGAAACAACATTAGTCATCTTTTTTGGGTCATTGATGCACGAATCCAGGAAAAAGCTATTTGTTTAGGCGATTCTCACCAACTAACACACCATACCTGTTCAAGGTCAATCCTGGATTCGATCTCAAACATTGGTCTGGATTCAGCTCCTCGAAGCCTCCCACAGATTATTCTCGTACAAACAAACACGATAAAAGTGGCACTCATCCCAAATCCAATAACAGTAGTAATCAAATTCATCCCTGAACCGAACATATCCCTTTAATTTCTTACCCCTCCCAAATCTTCGGCTCAAATTAAAAACCCAACGGAGAGACAGACTAAAAACAATAAAACCGAGAAGACCCCCCTTCCAAGCTTAAACCCAATGAATATGGAGTCAGAACGAGGAAGACCCAGATGGGGAGTCTTCAAGAAATGGCGAGTCTTTTGCAGTTTAAACCCCGAATTTTCAAAAATGAGAAAGAACCCATGTTAGGAATCGCAATCGCTTTGGGTGGACTCAAAGAAAAATTCCAAGAGAAGGAGTGAGTGAGGCATTGAAATGGAACGGATGGTGGTGATTGGAGGAGAGAAGCGACGAAGACATCTCGTTTTCGTCTTCCTTCGAATTTCACCGCTGGGCTCCACCATTGAAGAGGGACCAAGGAGAAAATATTTAAGAAGGTGTCAAGCAAGGTGGTGGCTTTATATATGCATATATACATATACATATATATACACACGCGCATATATCAGACGGTTGATATGGAGGCAGGTGGTTAGTTTTGGCGGCAAAAGCAGTGTTTCCAACGGTAAATTAGTAGATACTTTAGAGATTCCTCTCACCTTCTGCTTTTTCCCCCCTTTTTTTAATAGGAATAGAATCTTTTTTATTTTTTATTTTAAAAAAAGACAGAGGCTTAAAGATGGCCATGGGAATTTTTCTTTAATTTAATATTTTTTAAAATTAAATTATAAAAATTTTATTGAGACTTGAATTTTTATGAAAAACTTTTTTTTGAAACTTTAATGTGTATTATACAAATTCTTAAATTACTCATTGTATTTTTCTTTTAAGTATTTGATTATTTTATTTTTATTATTATGAGTTTTTACTTTTTTTTTCTTCATATGAGTCCTTCACTAGCGATCTCTCTATTTGTTAAGGGCAAAAGTTATATACTACTGGATTTCTCTGAAATTTATATTTGAGTGAAATTTGTATTAAAATATTATTATAATTATTTTATTGTTGTTATTGCTATTATTATTAAACTCTATTAACAAAAATAAAGGAATCTGATTGAGAGATACTTACTTCATTCCTTGAAGTAATCTTTGTTAGGAAGTAAGCATTTGCTTAAGTGTAATGGCAAGAATTGTTGAACCAATGAAACATAAAGCCTTGTGTTACGCCCTTTAAATTTTTTATATACTATAATTGATTAATTAACTAACGTAATTACGATGCGTACTTATTATTTTAATCACAATATAATAATAATAATAATAATAATAAGATAAAATTAGGCTAATTGTATTATTATATTCATAATATAAAGATAATTCTTTTAATTTCAAATGTATAAATAAAATTAAAGTTACTAAAGTATGTGATTATAATTGTAACAATAAAATAATGATAATTCTTTTAATTATTAAGTAAATAAACATGAAATTTATGTAATTATGTTCTATTTATAATATGAAACAATTTATAAGATTCTCGAGTTTATAAATAAAATTAATATAATTCAAATTTAAAAAATTAAATGTAAAGTTTTTTTTGTAGATCTTATTGATAAGCAATTTTTTTAAAAGTTAGTTGACTGTTTAATTGTCATTTTAAAATATTGTTTTAAAAAATATTCATACAATTGACTGTTTGACAATATAAAAATAAAAATATTTTTAAATTTAACTATATTTTATTTTATAATAAAAAGTATTTATACATATAAATATTATTTAAAGTATATTAAACAATATGCAAAGCGCAATATATTAATTATTGTATAATTTTAAACCATATAAAACATAAATGAAAATATATCTAATTAAATATTTTATATGGATTATAATATAAGTAAACTAATATAAAAATAAATATTAAAACATATAAAAGTTAAATAATATTATATAATTACAAAATAAATATTCAAGTTGAGTAAATAATTAAATACATAATAAACGTAAAGATAAGTTTGTGAATATTGTAAGAATTATGTGTAAAATATAACGATAAAAGGGACTAAAAAATAGACTTATTAATTGATCTGAAAAATCTACATAAAAAGTTATTTGAGAAACATTTTTGATAAGCTTCAAATTTAAATTTCTTAAATAGTTGTATTTTGATTACCAAAAAAAAGTCACATATAAATATATATATATATATTAAAGAACTTATTTTTCTTTAAAAAAAAATTGTAGAAGAAAAATGTTAACCATCTTTCCAAAAATTCATTCTGAGAGTCACTTACTCGCATTCATCTCAAGCATCATTGTTTGATTGATTGTGAAAGGATAATGATAATCTAGAAGGAAGCAGAAAAGTTGAGTTAATTTCTTCCAGGTCATTGATTACGGTAAAAGATCAACAATTCATGATTTAATCAATTAATAAATAATAAATAATAAATAATAATTATATCTTTATAGAAAAAGACAAATTTAAGGGTTGGATTATGTCACTTTCCCAATAACGTAAAAGATCAAGAGAAGAAAAAGTTAAATACATTCAAGATCTAGTTCACATCAAAATCGAACTTCCCCTTCAATCGCCAACTTTTCTGCTTCAGAAATAAGCTTATAAATGTTATAAATACGAAACTAAACTTGAAGAATATTTGAGAGAGAAGAATTCTTCTTATGAAAAAAATGGTGTATCTTACATCAAGTTCACCCTTCTATTTATAGTACATTTTAAC
>JANJEY010000004.1:3321877-3341606 GCA_024703695.1 Erythroxylum cataractarum | reverse complement strand
ATATGTACACTGACTATGAAATGGTGCGTCTACAATTAGTGGTACACCATATTATTTCTATTTTTTATAACAATAATGACTTTATAATTCGCAAAAAATAATACAATTTTTAAAAAATAAAAAAATAAAAATAAAAAATCCCTTCTTATCGTTAAAAACCTTACTTACCAATATAATCATAAATCATTATCGTTAATATTTAATTGAAGTTTCGCTAAAACACGAAATTTGAAAAGATCCGATAATACGCAGTTTTATTCTTATTTAATAGA
Organism: Erythroxylum cataractarum; assembly: GCA_024703695.1. NCBI lineage: Eukaryota > Viridiplantae > Streptophyta > Magnoliopsida > Malpighiales > Erythroxylaceae > Erythroxylum > Erythroxylum cataractarum. The sequence goes on along the minus strand of JANJEY010000004.1, from coordinate 3,341,334 downwards.
AATGTTGTTTTTGATGAATAAGTTCTTAAACGTATGTAATAATTAATGATTATGTTTTTACAATATAGGAAGAAACAAATAAAATTTATAACACAAAATATATTAAATAAAGTTTTAAATGAAAGAAATTACATTAATTTGCATATCAAGTAGGCATATTCCTTAAGTAAAATTTCTAATTATTTAAAGTAATTTATTGTGCAAAATGATAGTCTATTTTATTGAATTTAGATATTATATAGTATAAACAAATTATGTCATAAGTTTTAATAGTCAAATTTTATAAAAATTCTCTCTCTCTCTCTTTATAGATATTGTGAATTAAGGAATATGATCAATGTCGAATGAGATTTATATAAACAAAAATTGAGTGATAAAGCTTAGTAATTAAACCAACCGATTTGACCAATTCAACCTTAAAATTTTTTAATTGTTCAATTTGGTTTTTAATTTTATAGTCCAATTTACTTTAATAACTATTTTTATTAAAATTTGATCTTTTTTTCAAAGACTTCAAAAATTTCAATGGTAAAGCCAATATTTTCCAACTATATCTCAAATTCTTTAATTTAATTCAATTTTTAATTGATTTTATGAGTGCCTAATATCAATTGAAACTTTTAAATATTAAATCTCTTGTCTTATGGATTTAACTTCTGATTCGATTTTTAAAATATTGGTAAATCTATAATCATATTTTGAATATTTGTAATGCATCTCAAAATATATAAACAAGATAAAAATTTTAGAGATCAAGTAAATAATTCAAAATTGTAATTACTAAAAAATTTAAAATTTCATTTTTCTCATATCATCACCTACCTTTTGATTTATATTTTGAAATTCAAACTTTTAAATTTATATACAAACTACATCGTTAAAATTATTATTGGACATTAATATGCGGGTATTGATGCTTTTATATATGTAAAGAGATAATATATTTCGTTATATTTTAATTTTAAAATATATTTTATTTATAAAAATTGAGTTATATTTTATTTATGTGTTATTTATTTATGTATTTATTATAATTTTATTTAGATAATTATTTAATAAGTCAGTTTTACGTATTTATTTTTTATATCTGTACCTGGATCTATCATAAATAATAACTCTATTATATAAAAATAAGATAGTGTATTATGATATCTTTTTAAATTCCATTTTATTATAAAATTTCGAACCGAACGTGACGACGACGACGAAAAAGAATATTTATCCCATGGTCAAAACATCTTCGTTGTGTCCTCTCTGATGATTTAACCTGTTTGGAGATGATGTTACTGTTGAGAGGAGGAAAGATAGGATAATCCTGGGCTGGGATGCCAAGATAATCCACAGGACAATCCTGGGCTGGGATGCCACTATCCTTAGTCTATGTTAAACTGTTCCATGTACCTTTGTTCTCGAATCTTCGGTGTTGTTTGTAGTACACACACATAAAATAGATAATGGCGGTGGCACACGTGGGAATGCTGTCTCACAGTTGCCTTCCTTTTCTTCCTCGACTCAGCTTCACCAATCGGAAGACATTTACAGGTAATTATGTAGAATGAAAGTGAAACATTTGCAAGTTTTCTTTTATGCGTATAATCCACTGAGTTGAATGGGATTGTGTATTGGGCAATCGAAAGTTACTGCAATGAGTGAGGACCCAGTTCGTGAATGGATTTTGTCTGAAGGAAAAGCGACCCAGATTACCAGGATTAGTTCTGTTGGTGGAGGTTGCATCAGCCTTGCAAACCGTTACGACACTGATGCTGGGTCATTCTTTGTGAAAACCAATAGGTGTTATTGATACCGTACTCTTCTGGTTTAGTTGCTTACTTTTAGTTTCTATGTATGTGTAAAAGGAATTTGAGGTTTTGGTTTGTGGGTATTGGGTTAGGAGTATTGGACCGTCCATGTTTGAAGGAGAGGCTCTTGGACTAGGGGCTATGTATGAAACTGGAACAATTCGTGTACCTAGGCCATTTAAGGTGAGAAATTAGTATAATTCTACTTGAGAGTTGCTTTTGCTTAATCTGTTTCCTGTTGTTGTGTCTTAGGGTAAGAGAAGCCTGAGTGAGTAACTTCTTATTAACCATAATTGCAGGTTGGGCCTCTGCCCATGGGTGGATCATACATCATCATGGAATTTATCGAATTTGGAGCATCGAGAGGCAATCAAGTGAGTTCTGCAGAAACTTTTTTGAGATTGGTTGTTAGTTTACCGTTAAATCTTTGTTATTTGGTTTCTTGATATGTTCTTTTCTTTCCCATCTTTAGTCTACTCTAGGGAGGAAGCTTGCTGAAATGCACAGAGCCGGGAAATCTCAAAAGGGGTTTGGTTTTGACGTTGATAACACCATTGGCAGGTGAATAAATCTGGGAATGTTATCATTTTTCTGTTTCTTGTAGATTTTCTTGTGCAAATCTTAACGAGTAAAAGGTTATATGGACTTCTAGTGAGTCATCTGCAAACTTGTAGTACTCCACAGATAAATACATGGACGTCAGATTGGATTCGGTTTTATGGAGAGCATAGATTGGGTTACCAACTGAAGTTGGCGTTGGATCAGTATGGTGATTCAACCATTTATGAAAAAGGTTCAATTTTTATTTATTTATCACTCATATTCTTCAGGTTCTGTAGTTGTACTTTGAGAATTTGAAAACCGGGTTGAGAACTTGAAAGTATAGCATTTATAGCTACAGACCCAACTGGTTCAGTTATAATGCAAGTGGCTGGATATAGGAACTTTACTTGCTTTGTGGTAAGATTATCAGATTAAGCGATAAATTAAATAGCGTCTTATGAAGGTTTGATCTTTTGAATAAAAGAGTTACTATTCTTCGAACAATCACAAGGTTGAGTGTTTATAGCTTTACGCTGCTTAACTTTAGTTTCATATCCTTCTGACAGCTTGAAATGCCAATCACAGATCAGCTATATTTTCTGTTTTTATTTATGTGCTGTATTGTTTGCAGGGAAAAAACTGGTGAAGCACATGGCACCACTTTTCAAGAACATTGTTATAGAACCATGCTTGCTTCATGGAGACTTATGGAGCGGGAATATCACCTATGATAAGAACGGAGAACCGGTTATCCTTGACCCGGCCTGTTATTGTGAGTTTTTAATTTGTATGATTGTTGGATCATTGTATAGTATAAAGATGTTTGTGCGGGTGATTACATATGTGACACATCCAAGCTACAAGTACAAACAAGTGGATGGTGGCCTGATCTTGCTTTTGATCCTTCTTTTGTTCTTGCCCCTGCTTTCCCAGTTTTTTTCTTTTTTCAGTTTTAGTGTAGATATGTTCTGTCCTGGTGCTTTGTTCTTGGATTTCTGCAACTCAGTTTCTGCAGATCCTGTGCTCTTTCTGCAGATTTTGTCTGCTGGGTTGTTGCTTAAACTCTGTTTGCCTTTGCAGATGGACATAGTGAAGCTGAATTTGGAATGTCTTGGTGTGCCAGCTTTGGAGGATCTTTCTACAATGCTTACTTCCAGGTATGATTACACCCTTAAAAATCCATTTTTTGGTAGATGCTACCTTCATTTTCTGTTCTCATGCTATTTGGCAGGTGATGCCTAAACAACCAGGGTTTGACAAGAGGAAAGAACTTTATCTGTTATACCATTACCTGAACCACTATAATCTCTTTGGTTCTGGTTATCGATCATCTGCAATGTCAATAATAGATGACTATCTCCGGATGTTAAATGTTTAGGAATCAGACCTGACAGCAATTTATGCATACTCGTCTCCTTCATCCCCCATCGAGTCTTCTCCTTAATTAAGCCTCTGTATATAAGCGGCAATGTAATGAGCTTTGAAGTGACTAGTCAATAGGTCGGGTATCTTGGAAACTTCTGCTAAGACTCAAGTTAATTTGTACATGGTTAAACTTGATTTGGATCGTTGATTTCATATTAAGTTAATCTGAAATTGTCCGATGTATCATTGTTTTAAAAATTGGACCAAAAATTAAACCTATAATGCAAAAAGTTTAGAGCTTAAAGGTTCAATCAGTATTAAACTGTTATAAAATTGATTAAAAATTGAATAAAATTAAAAATTTTAAAATATGATTAAAGATTCTTAATTAAAAAGATAATTGTTAAAAAATTAATTAATTTTTAATAATAAAAATTATTAAAATAAATCGAAATGACAAATTAAAAGTCAATTAACTTATATTTTATAATTGAATCTGTTGAATCAATTCAATTTTTTAATTATTAAATTTTATTATAATTTTATATTAAAAATCAAAATTAAATATTATTAACTTCTAGTAATTAAAACTTTGCTAATCAAATCGATTCAAGAAATTAAACATGAGCTTATTAACAAGAAAAAGTGTACTTAATTTATTTTATAAGCACATTTTAGATTACCATTAACTAAAAGTTATTATATATTTTAAATAAATTATCATGAATTATTTTTTTATTTAATCAATATATCATACTTATTCACCAAAATTTGAACAAAATAAAATTAAAAACAGAAGACATTATTTATATAAATCTCTTCATTTATTTTAATTATTAAAACGTTAAAATTTTTATTTATTATACCAATGGGCAAAAAGAGAAAACAAAAAGTCTTCTAAGTAGATATGACGACATAACAATAGGCTGAACCCAAGCCCTTGTTGTTGGGGCTCAACCCCAACCTGAGACCCAATTAAACTCTAGCACGAGCCCAACTGAACCTCACATGAACTTTTTTAAAAATAAAAATGACTTTATTTTAATTATAAAGTTTATGTCTTATAAAACCGGACTCTGACTTAATCCAAATGTCCAATTTTTTTTTAAAAAATCAAACTCAAGGTTCAATTATCTTGAAGTTAACCTGTTTGGATGAGTATATATCAATAGAATTTTTGTCATTTGAGATTTTTTTTAAGAGATTTTAAAGAAACCAATTGATTATTTGGTTGTCAATTAAAAATACATTTTTTTGAAAAAATTTCATACAATAGATTATTTAGGAACATAAAAATAAAAAATATTTTTATTAATTTTAAATATATTCCATTTTATGATAAAAATTATTTACGCATATAAATATTATTTAAAGTATATTAAACAATATGCAAAGCACAATATATTAATTATTATATAATTTTAAACCATATTAAACATAAATAAAAATATATCTAACCAAATAATCTTTTATATGGATTATAGCATAAGTAAAACTAATATCAAAAATAAATATTAAAACATATAAAAAAGTCAAATAATATTATATAACTCTCAAAACAAATGTAAAAATTAGTTTGTGAATATTATGGGAATTATGTATAAAACAAAAGGGCAAAAGAGAGTAAAAAATAGGCTTATCAATTTATCTGAAAAATCTACCTGAAATTTTTTTTTATGAAAAGCTTTAAATTTAAACTTCTTAAAAAGCTGTATTTGGCTGTCAAAAAAATCATATATATTAAAGAAGTATTTTTTTATTTTACAATCAAACACTCATTTTCTTAAAAATAACTTTTGCGGTAGAAAAAATGCTTATTTTCTTAATTAGTGCCTGTTAAAATGGCATACTATTGTTAAAGCCTTTATACACATTAGTATAGTTGATATGCTAGATCCATTTTCCATATTATTTTTGGACATTGTCATAAATATGAATGTGCCAATTGTTTTCAAATATTAATGAAGCTAGCCTGGAAATGTAAGGGCAGTCCAAATCTAATGTCTGTCCCGTACATATGCAACGGTCCATTGTGTCTCCAAATTACCAAATTTTCTAGGGTGGGCCTATAAATAAATAAAGTAAACTTATTTTTTAAATTTAATTAAAAATATAATATTCCTTTAAATTTCTTTTGCTTCGGTCTCCGAACCTGTCTACTTACCGTTACACCGTACCAAAATTTAAATTCTCACCAAACCCGCATCTTCGATTTCGTCTCCCAACGTACCTCAATTCACTCTCTCTCTGTCTAATTTTGATCTCCGGAAATGGTGTGTAGAAGCGCCAAGAGGACGCCGACGAGGTGCACAAAGGACCGGCGAGGCCAACAACGCCGCTACAGGAAGAAGTCTCCGTCGAAAGTGTCGGGTGCTTCCTCAGCCATCATCTCCTCAATCAACAAAACGATTATTTCATGTAAGAAACGCCTCGCCAGGCTCTTCTCGAAGTTGGCTCGTATAGGTACACCCAATAGCCGGTACAAAGGATATGAGGTCTTGAAGAAAAGAACGAAACTTTCGAGTGATCCAGAAGAAAAGTCACTAAAAGAAGGATTCGGAAGGGATGATAACGTTTGCAGAGTGTTGTTCTTCAACGAAAAGTTGCCGCCTTTGATATCGTCGAATAAGAGGACCGTGTTTCTTGATCTTGATGAGACCTTAGTTCATTCCAATGCAGACCCTCCTCCCCAAAAGTTTGATTTCGTCGTTAGGCCTAAGATTGATGGAGAGTTCATGAACTTTTACGTGTTGAAGCGACCAGGAGTGGATACTTTCTTGGAGGCTTTGGCGGCAAAGTACGAGGTGGTGGTTTTCACCGCAGGCTTAAATGAATATGCATCATTGGTCCTCGACAGGCTTGACTTGAAGGGGCTAATATCACATAGGCTTTACAGAGATTCGTGTAAAGTAGTTGGTGGTAGGTTTGTAAAGGACTTGTCTGAGATGGGGAGGGAATTAAATAAGGTGGTGATCGTCGACGATAACCCGCATTGCTATCTTTTTCAACCGGAAAATGCGATTCCAGTAAAACCATTCATTGACGATGTTGAAGATAGAGAATTGTGGAGGCTAAGTAAGTTTTTCGAGGCATGCGATGGTTTTGAAGATATGAGAAACGCTGTCAAGCAATTTCATTAGCAATCGTCGTCCGGCTGCACATTTGGGTCTGTAATACAATGTTGTTTCTTGATCTTCTGGTTTCTTTTGTCACTCCATCTTCTATAACCCTTCATTTCCATTTTACTTTGTTGATCTTTCCTTCGCTGTGTTGAACAAAGCTTGTTCAATTACAAGCTAGAAAATAAAGTTATTTACTTTTTCTTCTAATTGCAGTTCTTGATTTGTAGTACTGTATTATAATCTCGATACACTTGATTTCTATGGAAGACTTGCTGGAGAATTCGAAAATGCATAAATGTTAATTTGGGGTTGGCACCAATCGTAGAAAGAGCATTCTGCTGAAAGATCCCTGATCACGGCAGAAGAGAAACCGATGAAAACCAAGTGGAAGGGATACATTGGCCGGTAATCGACTTGTTAAAATGTGAGGTCCCGCGGCTTAGCAGCCTCTTCCGCTGGTCGAATTCGCTTTAGCACTTTTGATCAGTGCAAGTCCTACTTGTCCCAGGTTCAAGAATTACAATTTTTCAGAACATAAATTTATTCCAGGAATCTGGTGAAAACCTGCAAACGCTGAAAGGTCGAAAAAGTACAGGTAAATCCACATGCCTCAGAGGCATCTATATTATTTCCAGTGTAGATTCAGCAGATAAAATTTTAAAGGTTACATCAAAACTAAAGGGAAACAAACTATTTCTCATCCAACAACCTGAAACAGCTGCCGAGAACAAATGAAAACCTGGCATGGATTCCAGTGAAAAATGTTTGATGATATAACTGGGAAAACAAGAAAAATCTAACAAAAAGTAAAGTTGGTGCATTAAAATATGCATGCACAATACAAGGAAGGGATTCTAAATTCACCTTCTAATAGCTCCTTCCCCAGTATGTCCATCTTTTTGCAGGCTTTCCCGATGCAAAACATTTAGTACCTGAAATGATTTAACACAGCAAATGTTTTGATTAATGACGTCCACAAGTTACTGTTAGCTGCTACTTTAGATGTATCCTCCTCTAGTTGAATACAATGACAAAGGCAGGATAGAAACAAGCAACACAAATAAGTTATAATCGCTTTATGAATTTCGCAGCTACTCCTGTTGGAATCTACAGATTTCCAAGCTAACTCTTGTATCGACAATGCAAATATCCAAAGAGTTACAAAAGCCAGGTCAAAACCCTGGCCAATATGTTAAATTACAGGTAATAAGGGGCAAACTGAAGGAACATTGAGACTGAACTTTTAGCAATGACCACTATCATTATGAAATTGAGCTTCACATACCTTCAGGGAGTTCTGGCTGATCAAATGGGCTGCAAAGGGACTTGGCTGCACCCATTTCACCTTTTGTCCGTTCCTTCACATCCTTTTCCACATCCTGCAACATGACACAGGAGTTCTGTTAGCACGATAACATTTATTTGATTATTTGGACATACAGAAGTCAGAAGATCAATTATAAATGGTGTTGAGCCATGTATCAAATATAAATGACATAAATAAATGCAAAAAAATAAAATTGTAAGACATAAAAAACCAGGTTTGATGCATCAAGAATAAATCCGCCAAGTTGATATAAGTTCACAGCCTATCTATCAATCGAGTAGCATTCATAGGGTCAGAATCTATAACAGCCAGGTAGAACATAAATTCAAACTACATTTCCGATGTGATATTCTCTCCATGACATTAAAGTAACAGACAACCAATTATCAAAACAATATCAAAAAGAACTTTAAGTAAGCAAATCAAAAGAACCAATAAACATAGCATTGTAGCAGCAGAAGGGGTCAACAGCTTAGACATATTTGAAATAAAATGCTTATCTTACCTCTTCATCACACCAAGGAGCTAAGATCATTTTCTTTTGGCTAAGAGCTTCCCTAAATTCATCCCACGTTTTCACCACTTGAATGCAAGCATCTCGCTTTTGTTTGGCAGTATTAAATAGACTTTGTTGCACATTATCCAGCATATTCTTGAGTTGCTCAACCAAATTAGCCCTACTTATATCCACTTTTGCTCCATTATCACGACGAACAACACGTACCTGTAAAAAAGAAAGTATACATGGCATCAAACCATTCTTTAGCTACCTAAAAGAAAACAGGTGTGATAACATCCTAAAGGTAATTGGTCCACCGAAAAGAACTAAGAGATCGGTACAGGTAATACTGTAAGTCAATAGTTCAATAGGTTTGTTCTTTTTCTTTGTTTGGTTTCAGATGTAGGCAATTTAATTAGATGAAGTGGAAATCCTCTTTTATAAGAATGTAATTATGCTGTCTGACTCATGTACACACTCTTAGTACTCCATAATACCCTCATCCCCAAGATTCAGAAACCAATTTAAGGATTGAGTAGAAAATTCCTCGGAACCAATTTTAGCGGATTCCAACATAAAATTAGCAACAAAAATACTGTGAACAAGCAAATAAGGGGTTCTTCACCTGATTTTTTGCCAAGTCTTTCGGCCCTATTTCAATCCTTAACGGAACACCTTTCATCTCCCAGTGAGAATACTTCCAACCAGGTGAATAGTTTTCCCTGAAGTCAGCCTCAGCACGAATACCAGCCTTAGACAGTGCATCAACAGAATCAGCACAGGCATCAAAGATTCCTTGAGTATCGGCATCTTTGTAAGGAACAGGAACCACAATGACTTGTACAGAAGCTACTTTAGGCGGCAGCACCAACCCCTTATCATCTCCATGAACCATCACCATTACTCCAATCTTCAAGAACAAAGAAATAATACAGATGTAAACAGTGCTGCAATGGAAAGTTTTTGCAAGTATAATAATACTTTCAGTATTAACAGGTCATCACATGGCACCTATAACCCTGAGTTAAAAGAAATGAACTTACTGTTCTGGTGCTATACGCCCAAGAGTTCTGCCAGACCATGCCTTTTTCTCCCTTCTCATTTTCAAAGTTTATCTCAAACATTTTCGCAAAATTCTGCCCCAGACAATGAGAAGTTGCACCTTGTATTCCACGGCCTGTGTTGGGGATAAATGCCTAGCAATAGACTAAATGAGTCAAATAAAGATGGCCTGTTATTCACTAACTACACCACAGGATTGTCTGTTGGGAAATATCCAGCTAGATATCTCCTAGATATTATTGACTGCTAAAAGTTAGCAAATCAGATCAGTTAGGATATTATGTACAGATATTAGGATACTATGTACAAACATTAGTTTCCTAGAACAACCCTCTTTATTTCTATATATATTTGTACCTATACATTGACCTAGGAAGATATTGAGAATAATATACTTATCTTCAGAATTTCTGCATGGTATCAAAGCCTACCTAAACAGTCCTAAACCCTCGCCGGTACCTACTGTCTCTAATCCTTCCCATCTATGTCAACCATGTCCGACATTGATGAATCCTCTAACCCATCTATTCAAACACCTCCTCCTCATAATCCTACCTCAGATTCTCATTCCATTCAAATCACTACTATACGACTGAATGGAGAGAATTTTCTTCGTCCCAATCGGTTAGAATGTACATCCGTGGTATAGGCAAGATTGGATATTTGATTGGTGACAAGGAACATATGGCTGATGATCCTACACAAGGAATATGCGATGCTGAAAATTGTATAGTTATGACATGGCTGGTAAATTCTAGGGAGGAGGATATTAACTCCAACTATATGTGTTACCATACAGCTAAGGAGCTGTGGGACAACGTGACTCAGATGTATTCTGACTTGGGAAACTAGTACCAAGTGTATGAACTAACTATCAAATTGGGTGGTGAGATCCACCAAGGTGAAGACAGTATTACTAAGTACTTTAATTCCTTGAAACGTTTGTGGAAAGAATTAGATTTGTTTAATCATTATGAATGGAAATCCCCTGATGACTATAACTATTTTCGAAAAACAGTAGAGGATAACCAAATTTTTAAGTCCTTAATTGGACTTAACGTTGAGTTTGATGAGGTTAGAGGCAGGATTATTAGAAGACAACCAATTCCATCCATTGGGAAGTCTTTGTAGAAGTCCGACATGAAGAGAGTAGACGGTTTGTGATGCTTGGCAAATGAAATCCTACACAGACTATTGAAAACACAGCCTTAGTTACTGGGAATGCTGCTGGCCGTACTACGAAGACTGAGGAAAAGTCACAGGTTTGGTGTGACTATTGCAATAAAGCTCGTCATACCCGTGAAACACGTTGGAAACTCTATGGAAAGCCTGCAAATTGGAAAGGACCACACAAAGGAAAATTTAATAAAACTTCAGCTCACTATGAATCAAGTAAAACTCCATCAGCTCATGAGATAAATAGTGGACAGTTCTCTCAAGAGCAGATTAATTACATCCTGAAGCTACTAGAACCCAAACCTGAATCCTCAAGTGCCCCTAATGCTTCTGTGGTGCAAACTGGTAGTGATTTTAATGCCTTATCATGTTCCTTTCCATACAATTTCGCTCCTTGGATCATTGATTCAGGAGCATCTAACCGTATGACCTATTCTTCTAATCTATTTCATACTTATGACCGTTGTTCTGGCCTTGAAAAAATTCGTATAATAGATGGATCATTTTCTGTTGTAGCTAGTAAAGGTTCAATAACTCTATCCTCTAATATCTGCTTTAAATTTGTCCTGCATGTTCCAAAACTAGTTTGTAATCTGCTATTTGTGAGCAGACTAGCCCGTGACTCTAATTGTACCATTACATATTTTGACTCATATTGTGTCTTTCAGGAACTAACTTCGAGGAAGATGATTGGCAGTGTTAAGTTGATAGATGGTCTCTACTACTTCTTTGATGAGAAATTGAAGAATAAAGAAGCTCATGGCTTAAGAAGTATTTGTTCTACGCCTGCTAAAGAACAGATTTTGCTTTGGCATAATAGATTAGGACATCCTAATTTCTCTTATCTCAAAAGACTATTGCCTCTTTTGTTTAAATTTGTGGATTGTTCAAAACTTCATTGTGAGCATTGCATTTTATCCAAAAGCCATATGACTATTTACCCTACAAAACCATACCAACCCTCCAAACCATTTTACTTAATTCATAGTGATGTTTGGGGTCCATCCCATGTTAAAACTCTTTATGGGAAAAAATGGTTTGAAACTGTTATCAATGATCATACTCGATTATGTTGGGTCTATTTGATGCGTGAAAAATTTGAAGTTGCTCAAATCTTTCAAAATTTTTATACCATGATTGAAACTCAATTTCGCACACACATTGGCATACTTCACTCTAACAATGGCACCAAGTATTTTAATGAAGTCCTTGGAAATTTTTTTAAGTTTAAACGCATTGTTCACCAATCTACGTGTGTTAACACTCCTCAACAAAATGATATTGTCGAGAGGAAAAATAAACATTGACTGAAAGTCTCTCATTCCATTATGTTTCCAATGAATGTACCAAAATACCTTTGGGGTGAGGCTGTTTTAACCGCATCATGCTTAATTAATCGAATTCCCAGCCATGTTTTGCAGTATGCTACACTCTTAGATGTGTTTAAACAATGCTTTCTTGAAAATTGGTTTTGCCCTACTTTTCCTCTTTGGGTATTTGGGTGTACAGTGAATGTTCACAACCCGATTAGGGGAAACTCAAAACTAGATCCAAGAGCTAAAAATTGTCTTTGTTGGGTATACTCCTAGTCAACGAGGTTATAAGTGCTACAACCCTTTAACACAAAAAATTGTTGTCTCCATGGATGTCACATTTCTGGAACATCAAAAAAATTTCCTTCAGGGGGAGAACTCTAATGAAGCAGAAAATTTTTGGGATGCTACTATTACTCCCAGCCCCTTACTTGCTGTCATTATTGATCATAATATAATTCTTGATTATGAAGCCAAAGATACTACTCCTCATATGCCACGCTAGGAAAACTCGGTTCAACCACAGGGAAGGAATACTACTATTCGTTCCTAAGGAACGGAATATTGAGCTTCGTGTTTATACTAAGAGGAAGACTCAATTGAGAAGTAGAGAACAACCTAACTCAATAACGCACAACCTCTCAAAACCATCAGAGAATGAACCTAGGAACAATTCAGGTAACCCATCTACTACTTTACCCCTTAATGTGCCTAATAATGATCAATCTATACCTACTGATCCACAAATTACCAATGATATTTTTACTAATCTCTATGCTGATAATTACCTGCCCATAGCATTTAGAAAGGGGAAACGAGCTTGCACCAACCATCCCATATCAAAGTACCTATCTTATGGGAAACTATCACACATACATAAATCTTTTATCTCTAAAATCACTAATTTGTTTGTACCAAGAAACATTCAAGAAGCACTTCAAGATCCAGATTGGAGATTAGCTGTTATGGAAGAAGTAAATGCACTTGAGAAGAATAGAACTTGGGAACTTGTGAATTCCCCTAGAGATAAAAAGATGGTAGGTTGCAAATGATTATTCACTGTTAAGTTTAAGGTTGATGGCAATGTGGAAAAGCTGAAGGCAAGATTAGTGGCTAAGGGGTTCACTCAGACCTATGGTATTAACTAACAAGTGACATTTACTCCTGTTGCAAAGGTAAATACTATTCGGGTATTGTTATCCTTGGCTGTAAATTTTGAGTGGACTTTACATCAACTAGATGTAAAAAATGAATTCCTTCGAAGAAGTCTTTATGAGCCTACCTCCGGGATTTGAGGCTACCTATGGGAGAAATAAGGTGTGCAAGCTAAAGAATTCATTATATGGCCTAAAACAGTCCCCTAAAGCATGGTTTGATAGATTTGGAAGGGCTGTAAAGAGCTACGGCTATTGTCAAAGTCAAGCTGATCATACCTTATTCTACAAGCAGTCCAAGACAGGTATAATATCTATTCTTATTGTTTACATAGATGACATCATCATAACAGGAGATGATGCATCTGAAATAGTAGAGTTGAAGAAGAGATTAGCCAAAGAATTTGAAATTACAGACCTTGGACCCCCTCAAATAGTTCCCTGAAATGGAGTTTGTTAGATCAAAGGATGGAATATTTGTGAATCAAAGGAAATATATTTTGGACTTATTGAATGAGACCGGATTAATAGGATGCAAGGCAGCTGATACTACTGTTGAAACAGGTGTAAATCTTAGACCAATTCAACCTGAAAATATCATTAATAAGGAGAGATATCGGCAACTAGTTGGGAGATTAATAAATTTGTCGCACACTAAACCTGATATAGCTTTTGTCGTGAGCCTAGTGAGCCAATTTATGCATTCTCTAGGCCAAGAGCATTTCGATGTTGTATGCAAGATACTACGATATCTAAAAGGAACTCTCGGGTAAGGTATAATGTTTCAAAAGTGGAACAATGTTCAATTCGAAGTCTATACTGATGCTAATTGGGTAGGGAGTGTGCTAAATTGTCATTTTTGTGTTAATTTTGGATATAAATCTTTTTAATGTGTTGAAATTATTATTCAAAATTAATAGACTTGTTTCTTAATTATTCTAAGATGATTTTTCAACACACGAAAGATTAAATTGGATCAAAAAGATGCAAGGAGAGTAAAGACAATTCAAATTCCAGCTGGCAGAAAAATAATTGACTAAGCGTAGGCATGCGCAAGGAAAAAGATTATCTACAGAATCTGATCTTGTTCCCAAAATCATGAAGATCTTAGGTTTCATGATTTTGCGAAACAAGTTGTTGTCTTACTAATGGGGATCTGCGACCTAAATATGTGAGGAGTGTATCTGCTGAAGATTACGATAGGAGAGAAGAGGGAGGACATTGAAAATCATTAAAGACACATTCACTGTTTACATTGTTGGAAGAATTTTTTTTTTTAGTTCCCGCAATAGTTTTCTCGTTTTTAGGATTTTTCATATTTTCTAAAAAATACCAAGAATGGAAACTTTGTATTTTGTTATTCTTCTGTTAGTTTTTACTTTTGTTATGAGTAGCTAAATCTTTCTTCTTGGTTGAAGGGAACCACATTATCATCTAGTATGTGTGAGATTTCTAAATAAAGTTTATTTCATTGATGAATATTAAGGGTCTTCCGAATTACTTTTCATGATTGAATTGAATGATTTCTATGGTGCGCAACTAAGAATTGATTTGTTTAATTTATAGTCAAATTAGTAGAATTTGACGATCAGTTTTGCTAATCCAAAGTAGCAATTAGGATTACCATCTTTACATTAGAATTTGAAAATTCTAAGAAGATGCTTAACTTGATTAAATACATGTCGTACATATGTTGATTTGATCATTGGTTTCTTAGTTCTTAAAGATATTAATCAATTAAACTTAAGATCGTATCTAAGTTGTTGACTAATAAGAATGTTTAGAATACATGTTTCTATTCATTTAATCTTAAGAGAAAACATCACCCAATGAATATTTGTTAATGGACTGAGTTTTATTTCGAAGATCCATGTTAGTTTGATAACGTAGGTGACCCGAAACTAAGGTTTGTTTACTGAATTTTCAGATCTGATTATTTTTGTTAATTTTCGATTTCTGCCATTCTTAACTGCTTAAATTTATGTGAATTAAACTCCTCCAATTTGTTTTAGTTTTAAACTCGTATAATCTTTACCGTTAAAATTCTTCGTGGGATCGATTTCAACTCCTCACTAACTACATTTTTTGAGAAATTAATTTTTTCATTAAAATTTGAGAAGATTTACATCTGTATGGCTATCCCTCGTGGATAGACCCACTTAGCTTACTAGATACACATAAAGTGACAAAAATGACAACGTTCAACAAAGACTTCGTTTGACGATTAGGGCAAAACGACTTTTGCCTTTCTCGAATCTTCAATCAGTTACTCAATTTAGGAGAGTGGTTGCGATGCTCTGGAGGCAATGCTTGCGGTGATCCATGGGACTCCTCTTCTTAGTTCTGCTCTCGCTCTCAGGTTCCATTTCAGTCCACCTTTGGGGGTTAGGGCAATTTAAGTGTCGCTAAGAAATTTCTTTATTTTCGAAGGAGGGAAAAACTTGCTGAGATCTCAGTTCTTTTGTGACTAGCCAGCGATTGAAGTCCTGATTCAGGTCACTATTGTTTCTGCTTTGTTACCTTTCTCGACACCTTCAATCAAACACTGTTGAAATTTTGGGTTTGAATAATCTAGGTTTCCTTCGTCTGGGAACAGGGTTAACTCATCCATGAAGAAGGTACCAGATTTAAAGGTTTAAAAATCTTCCTTTCTTTTCCTTGATAACTCCATTGTTTAATCCCTTATCAACTGATGACAAGGATATGGATGAAACATTGATCTTACTCTGTGTTCAATCCAAAGAAAAGGGGAGATTCCAGGTGAGTCTATACTAACTACACTGTTCATTGCTAGAGTTGGTATTAATTTGGTTGCAAATGACAGCAGTACCAGAGTGCAACTAATAGAAGATCAATTTCAGGTTATTGCACATTTGTTGGTGGTAACTTGGTAACATGGCGGAATAAGAAACAAAGTGTTATTGCAAGAAGCAGTGCCAAAGTTGAGTTTCGTTCAATGACACATGGAATTTATGAAGTTTTATGGATTAAAATGGTACTAGAAGAACTGCAAATTCCTATTTCAGTTCCTATGAAAGTGTATTGCGACAACAAAGCTGCAATTTTAATTGCTAACAACCCTGTTCTTCATGATAGAACAAAATATGTTGAGGTTGACAAGCAGTTCATCAAGGAGAAGATCGAAAAAGGATTAATTTGTGTTCCCTATATTCCAACATCACAACAGGTGGCTGATATTCTCACAAAGGGATAACACAAGAGGCAGTTTAATGTTCAGGTTACCAAGTTGGCTATGGATGACATATACAAGTCAATGGGGGAGTGTTGGGAAATATCCAGCTGGATATCTCCTAGATATTATTGACTCCTAAAAGTTAGCAAATCAAATCAGTTAGGATATTATGTACAAATATTAGGCTACTATGTACGGATATTAGTTTCCTAGAATAGCCCTTTTTATTTCTATATATACTTGTACCTATGTATTGACCTAGGAAGATATTGAGAATAACATACAACTGTTCAGAATTTCTGCATTGTCCATGTCCAGTTGATCAGTAAGATAAATACCTCAACACTTGTTGTATAAAGTCCACCAGCAAACTTCTCCATCTCACTTTTCTTACCCTTTATAACAGGAATTGCCAAGAACTCTTCATATATGCGTCTGTATAATTCCAATATTTGAAGCACCTTAACATAGAAATTATTCTTAAATCAGGTATATATAAGACGTTAGATAATAAAATCTGAATGATGAAAATTCCAAAACCAGAAAAATCATTCTTCAACAGAGATAGAAACAAGTAAACAAGGAAAAGTTGAAGCATGTACAGTGGTTACCAGAGTGAAAAACTAGTTTCTGGTGAAAGGAAATAGAAACAAGAGCTGATGGTCAGTTTAGTTTCTGTTCCTTTTGGCTTCAGGTTCAGCAGTTTTGGTTTCTCGTTTTCTTTTATGGAGCATTGCAAACTGTGGTAGTGAAAAGCACTTTAAAATATGATTATTTGAGTAAAAGAATCCATGTTATGAATAAATTTAACTAGTTGGTCGTCAGAATGTTGTTGGTAGCCAACAATATTCAATATCCCACTGCAGATAAAAATAATAAGTCTTGACAAAGAATGAAACATGATAGTTAATTAAAGCTGTGGTAGGAAATGATTTTTAAAGTAACAACAAATGTTAGAAAGAAAGGTTTGGCTTCGTAAATTCTTCTAAATATTCTTTTTTTTCATTTTCAAATACCATGGAACTTAAAAAAACAAAAAAATAAAAGGCAAATAGAAACTATATCAAACAAATAAAAACATTGTTAACAAAAACTGAAAACTGAGAATATACCAAGATGTGCTACATGAAAGTCATCACCAAATAAGGAGTGAATATATACTGTAACTCCAAATTTAAAAGGTCCTTGGATAGGCTACAATGTGATGTGAGATAAATAAAAGAACTAAAATTTTCAATTGATTAAGTTTTCTAGACTTTGTGAACTGGCCCTTTTTGTGAACTTTGTAAGATAAATGAAACAAGAAAGAAAAATATTTTTTAAGAAATTGTCACCATCTTAAAAGGTTGAGTTGAATTCCCAAATCTTATACCTCTTCATCAGCTTCTTCCTTTGATGCAAAAGCAGTATGACCTTCCTGCCAAAGGAATTCACGGCTCCTGAAAAGGTAGAGGAACTCATGAAGTGTTTTAAGCACACAAATGTCGAAGGGGTTAGGAGATACAGACCAAGATGTTCACTATATATCAGGTAAACAATAAACAAATAGCTCATCCAAAAACTGAATGTGCATGTTGGTAACAAGGGATGGTTCTCATATCTCCCAAAGAAAATGAAAATAATGCGTTCTTTAGCAAAATCTACCGGAAGTATCAATACAAGCATAAACCAAAAGCTTAACAGAGCTCTGACGAAAAGGTACCTGAGAGCTATATTTTAGCGTAACATGACACTTTAGATAACTTAAAAAACGTATCGACAAAATATAACCTAGAAGTTCAGTATTGACTTGAATCAAAATATCATACCTGATAAATGGAGTAGGATTGCTGAACTCCCAACGGACAACATTGCACCACTGGTTCAGTTTCAAAGGCAAGTCTCGGTGTCCCCTTATCCACTTAGAGAAGTAGGGGTACATGACTGTCTCACTAGTTGGACGAATCGCAATAGGAATTTCCAAATCAGACTTCCCTGATTTTGTCACCCAAGCAACCTAAAATGAAGCAATATATTTCATTTCTCTTTTTTTTATCCCATGGAAGCGCAAACTTCTATAAGACATTAACAGGCTTTTATACATGCAATAATAAATGCAAAAGATATATCAACAAAGCAAAACCCCGTTTTAAAAACCAGAAGACACGCTCACAATTTCACTTTCTACTTTTCAGTGAACTGAAGTTGCAAACTTGTCTACAAAGTTAACAAAATTTTATAGACGGGAGTAGTGAACGTACACAAACATTTATAAGCCAACTCCTAAATGCAGGAGATAGATTTCAAACAAAATATTAACATTAAATCTAGATAACTATGTAGCCAGCATAGTCCAAAGGGAAGTATTGCTCCCATAAGGAAATTTAACCATTAATCAACCATCAAGGAAAAATAACAATATATTGGGAAAACAAGAAATATCAAAAAGATCCTAATTTGATGGTTTTATAATCTATACCGCCGTCTAAATGTGTATGGAAAAAATCAATTTGACCACTTTAAAAAAATCAAGGTGAGCCTTTAACTATCAAAGCATCTTTGAACAATCATAAAAGAAAGTTTATGTAACAAAAAGTAAAAAGATCAGAAAATTTAATTCTAACCTCTAGAGCAAAGCCTTCAATGTGATCCTTCTCCTTTTCCAAAACACTCGATGACACAGAGAGGGGAGAGTAGCAATTTTTAATCCTTTTTTTTTATTTCTGCATCAAAGAATGTCTACAAATCCACATCATGGGAAACATCATATGCCTTGACCCACTAGTTATCAAGCCTCAAGAACATTAACAGATTAGCATAAAATGCAACAGAACAATTAAAACTCTTAGAAAAAGCCAAGGACATTTCATTAAATATCTCAATGTTTTTACTGTTACTTGAGCAAACATAAGAAACCTATCAAGA
>JANJEY010000004.1:3294161-3321777 GCA_024703695.1 Erythroxylum cataractarum | reverse complement strand
CTAAAAGATTTATCAAGGATTTCTCTCCTTAGATTCTTACTATAATATGCGCTACTTCCTATCTAGTTATATATATATAAATTCATCCAATGCAAATAAGAAAAGTGATAATTATCATTTTCAATGTTAAGAAAATTTATGATATTATGTAAAGGTAACAAATTATTTAATAATTATAATACGTATTTTAAATTTTCATTCAATGCAAATAAGAAAAGTAATAATTATCATTTTCAATGTTAAGAAAATTTATAATATTATGTAAAGGTAACAAATTATTTAATTACAAAATAACTTAAATTTATTCTATTTAAAGTTAAGTTTAAATTTAAAAAGAATTGATAAAATTCAAATCCTATATAAAATATATTTAGGATATAATTAATTTCAAACATACATTTTCAATGACTAGTTTGAGCTTATTTAAATTGAATTGAATTATTTAAATTAAGAAAGTTTAAATTCAATTCAAAATCATACCTTCATTTTTTAAAAAAATATGTTTGAAATTTAACTAAATCGAGTTCTAATATACAAAAACTTTTTAAATTTAGACTACAAAAACAAGGTTTCGAGTTTCAATGTATTCATGGACATTCGTATTTTTGAAGCATTGCACTAAGCCTATGTTTAGTTAAGCCACTGTTTAGTTGAGCTTATATTAGTTAAGTTTTTGTTGGTGAAGTTTTTGTCTGTAAATCTTTTTTGAGAATAACATTTCTAAAAAGTTAGTTGACTGTTTAACAATTATTTTAAAAAAACTTATTTGAAAGAGTTTCGTATATTAGCTGTTTAACAATATAAAAATAAAAATATTTTTAATTTTAACTATATTTTATTTTATAATAAAAAATATTTATGCATATAAATATTATTTAAAGTATATTAAATAATATACAAAGCACAATATATTAATTATTATATAATTTTAAACTATACGAAACATAAATGAAAATATATCTAATCAAATTTTTTATATGGATTATAACATAAGTAAAACTAATATAAAAATAAATATTAAAACACATAAAAAGCTAAATAATATTATATAAATTTAAAAATAAACGTAAATATAAGTTTGTGAATATTGTAAAAATTATGTGTAAAATATAAAGACAAAAATAATTAAAAATAGATTCATCAGTTGATATGAAAAATCTACATTAAAAAATACTTTTTTGAGAAGCTTTAAATTTGAGTTTATTAAAAAGTTATATTTTAGTTGAAAAAAAAGTTATACATTTAAAAAAAACTTTTTTATTTACAATAAAACATTTTTTTAAAAAAAAATATAATAAGAAAGAGCTTATTCTACCTTCAAAAGTTAACCAGACAGACTAAGCTCCGGGGGCGTGTTGTTATCTATGCTTCAAAGTCTATTTTTTACTTAAAATTATAGTTTATAATGATATAATATAAAATGTGCTATAACTATATTCTTATTGGTCTCTTTCTCATTCTTCATAAAAAGACGATGAACGACTCCGCCGAGCCGCCAGCGCCGCCACAACCACCGCCAGTTGTGGCGTTTGGGGAATTGATAGCCTCCTTAGAAGAAGCGACGTTCATGGCCAAACAACTCCAACCCACCACCAACCCTAACGACCTTCTTCTTCTCCAAATCCTATCATGTCTTCGCCAAGCAGAGCACCGGGTGTCCTCTTTACTTCCTCACATTCAAGTCCCTCCATCTCCGCCGCCTGAGAACTCCATGTCATCGGCCACCGAGAGCGAAGCGATGCAAATTGCTGAGGAGGAGGAGGAGGGTTGTGAAGGGAATTCAAAGGTGAAGATGGTTGAGAGAGTAGAGGAAGTGGAAGAGAAGATGAGAGGATGCTTTATCAAGAACAAGAGGCCAAAGCGGCAGCTGTCTCCATCATCGGAGCAGATGTTGTCTGATGAAGCAGTGAAGGTATTTGATCCTCATACCACCAAATCCAGAGCTTTAACTCTCATCTATCAGTTTCATTTCTGAACAAATCATTGTAGATAATTGTAGAAGACAACCCCAAGTTCTGGGATTGGGGTATGTAGCTTATCTATATTTATATACACATTGTCACTTTCACCATTCTTCTTAGGGAATTTATATCTTCTTCTTCTTCTTCTTCTATACAATGCCTTATGACAGTAGACCTATAGAATTATCCAAATGCTAGATTCCATGAGCAATCTTTAGGAGTTAGGGTTTTTCTGTTAGAGGTTCAATGGCCACAGTACCATTATCTCCCAAGTGAATTGTGCAACTTAACAAAGTCATCCAAAGTAAGCTCCTCTGGTCTTGACTGCAAATGATCAATGGGAAGGAATTAAATTCACTCATGAAAAGAGAACTTCAGAAATTATGTAACAATTTGGAGGCAATTAACTTGGAGGAGTGTCCTTACTGTGGCTGAAAGACCTGCAAATTCAAGAGCTTTTTCAATCTCAAGGGTTGTGCTAATGTGTTGAAGAGATCTTCGCAACATCTTCCGTTTCCCGTTAAAAGCAGAATTCACCTATACGTATAAGTTTGTTTGATGAGGATGACTGATTTAAGTTAAAGCTACCATTCCTGATCTTAATGGAGCTAAAGCTTGTTAAGGAAAACAACCATTGAGAAGAAGCTTTTAACAGAGGAGACTGATGGATATTCTTCAGCTTGCTTCAACTTGAATGCAACAATAGCTGCATCAACCTGTAGAAGAACACGTAAACTTGAGTTCCAATTGCCCTTCTCTGAAGAAAATAAAATAACTCCTTTCACTCTATGTCATACATTAATTCGTCCTTTAGCTTAAACAAATATTTGGTACCATGAATTGTATTTAGTGCCTCAAACTATTTATGATTGAGATCTTCTGCATTTCCATCTATAAGAACAGCTTACTCACATTAGGTTGAGGGAAAAAGTATGACCTTGGGACTTTCAGTTTGTATTCTGGATCTGGAACAGAAAATCGAGTAAAATAACATGATACGAAAGAATAATCAAAAATTGAATGGAGCATGCCTCAATTGATTCGAACTATTCTAAGTGCAATCGCAATAACCATCGAGAGTTATCGACCATTTTGCAGGTTTGCAACTGCTATTAGAAAGACTGCTAGAAATTTGAACCAAACACGAGAATCTAATGATATCCACCGACAGTGAAGACATGCTAACAGATGAAGTTTGAGCAGAGCTACCCGAATAAAAATTGACAAAGATATTTATGGGGCGGTATTCTGAAGTTCGTATAGATGATTCCACCAGACGCAAAGCTGTCTCCTCCTGGAATATCCAATCATGTAAGTGGATATAACTATCAGATTCAAATCCCTTGGAATTAGAAGATAATACAAGTGGATACCATGTGCTTATGCTAACCTGGAGTAGAAGAACAACTTCTGAGAAAATGTCACCCATTGGAAGCAGAAGTTTAATGACTTCTGTACTTATATTGAATGGTATATTGGCGACTACCTGCAGGATTACATTACCAACAAACATCATAATGTGCTTAAAAAGGCAAAAATTAACCAGTAATCCTCCTCAGAAAATTTTTCCAAGGGTTGAGTAACACTCTCACTTTAGCTAATCTGGGTCTTCCACACGAAGTAGCCACACTTTCCAACAGAGAACACATGTGGGAACGAACATGGCACTTGACAAAGTCCTCTTGCAAGACCTGGAATTTATAGCATCAGAAATAAACACATTACTTGAATCAAAACAACAAAATCCCAGAAAAAGAAAATAGTAACAACAAGCGAATACATAAGGTTTGTACAGAGAAAGTTAACACCTTCAGACACTGCGAGTCTGCAAATCTTTCCCTCACTAGAGCAACCATGTGGGGATCCTATAAGTCATATATAAACAAAGTATTAACAGCCGTTATTTGGAGCCCTTTAAGCGATAACCCAGGTAAAGAAAATGGGTTTCAACGTACCTTTTCAATAGCAAGAACAGTGGCACCACCATTAATGAGGACATTCGTCAAAGAACCAGTACCCGGTCCAATCTCAAGTACCACATCTCCTTTTTGTATATCAGCTGCCGAAGCAAGGTGCTCGTTAATCTCAGAATTCAACATGTAATGCTGCAGTCACAAATATTTTTTCAGAAAGAAGAAAAACACCGCCCATTATCTGTTTGTTAAAATGCTCCAATGGTGGAAAATTTCCAGAAGAACAAAGAAAAAGTAAAAAGAAAAAACCTGGCCTAAGGATTTACGTGGTCTACGGTCTCTAGAATTGAGAGCTTTAAGAGTTGCGTGATAGTCGTCCGGGCTTTTTCTTTTTGCCCCACACGTTGTCACTAGCCTTCTTCTTGTAGCCGTAACGTTAGCATGTGCAGGTAGTGGTTGTTTTTCACTGCTTCTGGGGATTGAAGTCGGACATAATGATGAGACAGAATTCAGGAAGTGGGTAGTCGTAGCCATTTTCTTCGTCTTCTCTTTTAAACTCCGTTTTCCGGCTCTCTCCGGTGAAGCTGATAAGCTAAGTTTTGTCAATGGACCGCCACGGGATCACGTTGGCAACTTGCAGTCTATCAGGAGTTAGTTCAAAAACACGGCTTAGTAGTTTTTGAGGCTCGACTTAGGCCTTGTTTGCCAATAAGCCTTTTTTTTTTTTGGTAAACCATCCGGTATCCGAACTCACTGGGCTGACTAATCCGAATTCAGGACTTAGTCATACTTAAGGCTTCTTACCCCTCCCTGTAGGTGTGTTTAGTGGGGATCAAACCTGAGAGCTCTTCCCAGTTGCCTAATCATTACTTGATTTTAACAAGTTGTTAGTTGATAGTTGATTATATTAACTAATTTGACTAGTAGATTGTATTAGTCATTTTTTAGAGATATTTGATAAAATTAGTTGTTTAGTATTATCTTTTTATGTGTAAAATGACTTATGAAAATATAAATTTAAAAAATAAATAAATATATGAATATTATATATCTTAGTATTTCGTTAAACATTCTCGTAGAAAATTAGATTTTAGATATTTAATTATACAAATTTACAACTCTAATTGAAAACATAAAACATATAATAAAAAATAACAACAACTACAACAACAATAATAATAATAATAATAATCATCCTATACATCTAAACATAAAATATAACAATCCAAATAAAGTTTAAAAACACAATTCAAATAAAACAAAATAAATGAACATCATCATTTAAAGCAAATGTTCATAACAATTAAAAAAACGACGTCTAACTGCGATTAAATTAGAAACAATATTATCACGAATAGTTATCATATCCTGAATTCTCTGTTATTCAATATTTTCGAATGTAGAGTTAACTTCAACATCTTAAAATACATATTGAGATATAAATTCAAGAATTTGACCGATGATGCTAAAAGTCAGGTCACCAATTGTACTTCTTCTAATACAATCCAACGATCTTATTCACCAATAAGAAATTCAAGATTTTAGAATTTTTTAATTTAGTATCCAAATTTTTAAAATTTTAAATTAATTGACCAATATTTTTAAACCATAACAATTTGGTTTAAAACGTTAGTTTTTTATTATTTAATTAATAGTAAATCGACGTAACATTTAATAAATATATCACATCTTTATAAATAACATTTTAAATTAAATTTATAAAGTGATTAAAATGGTTAATCAATTAAAAATTTAAAATATTGGGCATTGAATTGAATAAAATATTAAAAAGTTACAAAATTTTAAATATATTAACTCTTTTTTAAAACTAACATGTATAATAAATTAAATTTAATATCACACCCTAGATCTTTGAAATTTATTGTTAAAAATAGTTGAATATCCCTAATTAAGTATTATACATTAACTAAAGTCACATTACATTAAAATTTGAAATTTAATTAAAAATAATTTTTAAATAAAAATTATTTTATTTATTTTAAGTTATAAAATTTTATTAATTTATAAAAATTGATCAACTAATTAATAAAATGATCAAATTTTAATATTAAAAATTGTTAAAGCAAATCGTACCTAAAACTTGGAAACTAAACTGAAATGCTGGACGAACCGGTTGAGTTTTTAAATTGGTTTAAATTAAGTCAATTATTATTTTATACAATAAAGCGACAATAAGGTTAATTACGATAATACCCAAAAAAATAATATTAGAAAATAATTAAAAAAAAACGTGTTCCCAACAAATCATTAAAATAATATCTTTGAGAGCCCAATCGTAACATCGGATCCTCCGCTTTCGGCCTGGGTTTCACAAGACACTTGCACGTGCAAGTCTCCCAATGCAAGGTGGCCAAGTGGACATAATCTGTTCGGATACGGGTCCAAGTTATATCCTCAGGCCAGTGGCGTTGATTAGCCGTATCTCAAGCAAGTCGCCCAATGCAAGGTGGCCACGTGGACATAACCTGTACAGATACGGGTCCAAACTATATCCTCAGGCCAGTGGCGTTGATTTGCCGTATCTCAAGTGTTCCGTACCACAAGCACATACGCCTGACTGAGCTCTGACCCAACTTGCACCCAACAACACAAGTAAATTTCCTCCCAATTAACCACTTATTTTAAAACACTCAAGTAGTGGATTATGCAATTCAGATATATTCTCAATGTTTAATTTTATATGCAAATCACGTTAACTAAAGCCACTTTGTTCTTTCACTTTGTTGTGTTTCAATTTAATATGCTCTACCATTATTTGGTGGGTGCATTTAAATATTTAAAAATAGATAAATCAGTTAAGTAACCAATTTCAAAATTAGACATTATTTAATATGTATATTTAAATTGTAAAAATAAATAAAATTGATTATACGTTGTTCATTATAATTATATATATCGACAATCAATCAACAACTCTTAGTAAAAATCTTGCAAAGATGTAAGATTTAAGAAGATCTAGTAATTTGTAACTTTATCGGTAATTAATAGAGAAATTATTTCTAATATATATATATATATATTAGAATTTTATGCATTGAATAAATACAAATAATAATATATAAATAACATCTTCGTATATACTTTTGCTTGAAGTTTAATTGAAAAAATTAAAAATTTTGATTTAAAAATTTTTCTCAAGGCAAGAGTATAATTTTACATATGCTTATATAGCACGTGTTATTAATTTCACATGTTGATTCATGCCTAAGTTGTTAAAACTAAGTATTATGCATCATATTTGAACAAAATAATTTATAAATTACCAATTTAAATTACTTATTTGATAAATTAATAATTTAGAATTATATAACATAACCAATATAAGTGGCATCAGTAAACTTAATTAATTTTTTTAGTAATTATTTATTAAAAAATAATATATTCATTTATCATAATTAAATATAGAATAATTTAACTTGTAATTGTATAAAGTAGAATGGTTTTTAGATAGAGATGATAATGAGTTAGGGCATGAGCCTAATTGAAGGTGTTTTCAATTGGCTGATTTATAGGCTAAATTAAGCTTAGACAAATATGAGATCTAATTTTTTTAAACAAAACAACATTATCTTGCTTATATTAGTTAGGCCTCGGGAAAGTCTAGATCTGAGCAACCCAGGCCTAATCTTAATTAAATAAATATATTGTCACGCTTAAAAATAATGTTTTTAAAAAATTAGCCATACATGTTCATGAGTCGATTTATTATCATCCTTATTTTTGAAAGTGATTATATAAATTGGTATTACGCTTGATAACAAATTGGATCGAACTAATTTAAATTATCATCATTTTTCATTTAAAAATTAAAATTAATTTTCAAATAAATAATTTTTTTTAGACAAATATAATTAAAAGGTGCTTAAATTATATTTGATTTGTTGAATGAGATTTGACTTTAATAACCAACCCTTCTTGGTACACTAACCACCTGAATTTCTGTGAACGGACAAGGTTGGGTTAGCAAATCTGATAGAAACGATCAAGAGATCACGAGATCGCAACATTGCCGGTACGCTCCACTCCAATGTCTGGTCCGCATGTGATCAAACCTTAATAATATACAATACCACTTGTTATAAACACACAGACAGCAGACTCACTTAATCCAACCAACCTCCGCCCGGAAGAAGCATCCACGCTTCTACACTTGTTTTGTCACTTTGCTTGTTTCCACCATTTTTATATCTTCTTCTTCACTTACAGTCGCACGAGCTTCTTACCTGTAGTAGTCTGGAGATCCCCAACCAGAAGTTACCTCCTCCTTTCGTCGTCTTCTTATTCTATATAACCTTTCTTTCCCTCCATTCACTTCACTTCCCCACTTCACTTTTCTCATCTCTTTGGCATTTTTTTGGCTTCCTCCATTGATAAGTTGTGCCACAGCCAGTGACTTTCCTGCTTTCACAACCATGGTCTTTCCTAATGATTCACGTTCAAGTAGAAACGGTAAACAAAGAAACCAACTTGCTGTTGAGGGTCGGTCTAGAATGCTGAAAGATTTCCTCGTAGATGATCCAAACTCTTGTTCTTCCAATAAAGGGTTCAAGTCAGTTCCCAGAAAGCCACACGGCACCAGTAATGCGCATCCAAAGCTTCTCAGCAGACCCTCAAAGGCTGCTTCAACCACATTCTCTGCATTCCAAGCAATAATCAACACTGTCAAGAACATTCCTTTCACTGCCATCGCAAGATCACCGTCGATTCTGTCCAGAACCCTCTCTCGAAGGCGGTCAAAAGACTTGAAACCTAGTGCACACAAACGGAGTGAAACCATTGACACTGAAACCAGAATCACAGTCACGGTTAAAGACATCATACGGTGGAGATCCTTCAGAGATCTTATCGACGAGGACTCTCCGCCGCTGGATTTAGCCTCGCCACCACACTGCACCACCGCCACAACGAACTCTACCGCCAGTACACCGTGCAGCAGTAGCAATGCCTCGAGCTGGTGCTTCAGTGATGTTACCGCGGAGTCTTTATCGTTCTGGAACGGTGAAATCGGGTTCCTAGAAGGGGGTAAAAAGTATTTACCTCGTGTCGGTGATGATTCGGTGGAGGCGACTCCAGAGAAGAAGAGTACAACTGCTTTTAATGAAGTGGGCCCCAAGGTGAGCGACTTATACAGTGCATCGCATCTGTATAAATATATTGTGTCTGCTCGTGCGGGGTCCTTGGATGTCGTTACGTGGGTTAGTTTATATGTTATTGTCCAGTCATAATGCTCGCTGTCCTTAGCTTTGGTTGACTTGTTTGTCTTGTACGGCACTGCTTAGTCCATTCAATTCAGTGTCCTTTTCTCCTCGAACGACATCGTTTAATCTCTCAAGGTTGTTTGTCGAATTATGAACAGGACGACGAGCCACAGCACAGTCCAGTTTCAGTGATTGAGTTTGGATTTAACGAAGACGAAGATGAAGAATCCATCTCATCCTTTGATCAGAAACTTGACATTGTGCAGAGTAAGTTCCTTTTGGGTCCATAGCCCGTATAAAGAAGAAACAGCATTACAAAAGGCATAGTTCTCTAACTTCTGCCGTTGTTGTTGGTGGTGAATGAACTTACAGGGGAAAACCGTGAACTGATGGAAAGGATTAAGCAGCTCGAGAGTTTGAGCAAAGAGTGGGCGTCAATGGAGGAGGAATTAGATAGCAA
The DNA here is from genome assembly GCA_024703695.1 of Erythroxylum cataractarum. NCBI lineage: Eukaryota > Viridiplantae > Streptophyta > Magnoliopsida > Malpighiales > Erythroxylaceae > Erythroxylum > Erythroxylum cataractarum. The sequence goes on along the minus strand of JANJEY010000004.1, from coordinate 3,312,224 downwards.
CTTGGGGACAGAAGATGAGAAGGGAACAGACACCATGTTTGACGATGAAGTTGAAGAACAGGCATGGCAACTGCTGAACCAGCTGAAACCTACAATGGAGAACTGCAGACACAGCGGTGTGGATCAACTCCTCCTGTTGAACTTTTTCACAGACGAACTGACACAAGTGCGGTGTAGAAGTTCAGAGACAATGCTCGAGTATGCAGAAGCTTGGATAAAGGGAGAACAAGATCAGTGTGAAGGGTGGGAAGTGGAGCATAAGAGGGAGGGATATGTTCGAGACATGGAAAAGGGTCAGAGTTGGAGGAATTTTGAGGAAGAAAAGGAAGGGTTGGTCTTGACAATGGAGGATGAGATGGTTACACTTTTGATTGATGAACTACTGGTTGATCTTAGCTCAACTTAGAAGAGAAACAGCAGTGAAGCTGGAAGATTAGTTCCTCTAATCCACAACCTGAGTGGATTAAACAGCAATGCTAAGTTTATGTATTTAGGGATGATATACGACTTTCAGGATCAACCAATTAAATTTTAATTAATAGAATCAAATATCTTTATTATAAATTTGAGACATTTTTAATAAATTGATAAAAAATCAAAATAATAACCTTATTTAAAAATTTAATTGACCTATTAACAACATCAACATTTAATGAAAGTCCCGTTAAGATGCCGGATTTGAAGAGGTCATATAGCATACAATCCAACCGTTATCTAGTTGAGAGACTGTTTTCTATAAACTTACGTGCAAATGCGTTACGAAGATATTACATAATTTTAAATAGATGTGCATGCATGTTTAAATAATTAAATAAATATATTAATACTAATAATAATAAATATATATTGTAATACAAAATAACTTATGTTTAGAAGCATGTCAAAAATTAACAATAAATGGTAAGGTAAATATACATACTAGAACTAACTTTAACTAGGCTAAAAGGTAAAATACATACACATATAAAAAAATATTCGTATAAGAATAACTCCGACTAGTATATACAATAAATTCACTAAGTAATAAATTAACTAAGCTAAACTAATTAGAAGGTAAGTACTAGGCAACAAATGTGAAGGGTACGGTCTAAATAATTGGATCATTACTTACACTTAATTATTTACTCAATAATCATATCCTTCAAAAACACAAATTTAAGGTATGAATATTACTCCTATGAAAAATGTATTTTCATGTTGAAAGTTGCATAAAAATATCACTCAACAAATTAAAAAATAATTTTAAATAGTATTTAAATTAATAGAAATATCAATATTTTAAAAACTAAATTGATAAGTAAAATAGTAAGATATGAGTTTTAAAATTTAAAAAGTTTAATTAATATTAGAGTGTCATAAAATCAGCTAAATATTAAATAAAAATAAAATTTTAAAATACGATTAAAAGAGGCTTTCTTTACATATTAAAAAATTAGAGTTTAGTTAAAATATATTATTAAATAAAATTAATTGATATATTTTAATTTATAAGAATGTGTTAATTTATAAAAATTTGTTAATTAATTAATAAATTGATTAATTTAAAAAAATTAAAAAATAAATTAAATTGAAAAGTTGAAATTAATGATAATAAAATGAGGAATTGTGAAATCTCTAGTATACGTTAGCAAAGATTCGCTTATCGTGCACTGTCTGGCCTTAATAGAAACAAAATATTTCTTCCCAACATGAACTGGCCCGAAATCTTCAACGGTCGATTCTGCACTGTTGTGTCTCGGTACGACACAACATCGTCTCATGATTGGCAATATCCTCGTACAAATCCAATTTTGTTGAACCACAAAACAAACCCATCAAGACCCAGAAAACAAAGTTCTCGAGAAAACCAGAAATGGCATCAGACGATCAGGACATACCTGAGGGGACAGTTCAGAACATACTGGACCAAGAGAGCCTCAAGTGGGTGTTCGTCGGAGGTAAAGGCGGCGTTGGCAAAACGACGAGCAGTTCGATTATATCGATTCTGTTGGCAAGTGTCAGATCCTCTGTGTTGATTATTTCCACTGACCCAGCTCACAATCTCAGCGATGCGTTTCAACAACGGTTCACGAAGATTCCCACTTTGGTCAATGGCTTCTCCAATCTCTACGCTATGGTACTCTTTTCGTATTCTGTCATATAAAGTTCGACTCATTGCGTTGTGGACTTGCCGTATTTTTGTTGAACCTGTATTTTCTGGATTGATTGAGGAATACCCAGTAGATGAATTTAATTTCTTGAATAATGAGTTTATGAGTTTTCTAAAATACGCGGTCCATTCTTAAAAGACGTGTTCAAGATTTGATGAGTTTGGATTGTCAATTATTCTGTCGTTAAAAGAATTATATGGAGAGGTGGGGTTCTGACTTTTTGTTGTTGTTCTTGTTGATTGTTCCAATTGCATTGATTACTTGACTGTTGTTTTCTGCACTGGACTCGTTGGTTGGGTGTATCTCTTTGCAGGAGATTGATCCTAATGTGGAAAATGAAGAGATTCCAGGAAGCGAAGGAATGGATAACTTGTTTTCTGAGCTAGCAAATTCAATTCCGGGCATTGATGAGGCAATGAGTTTTGCAGAAATGTTGAAGTGAGAATAATGTTTTCACTCAATCTAATCACATATGAACCTGTGCAAGCATTTAACACTGGAGCTTTTCGTTAATTGATTTCATTTCTGGTGAATATGGCAATTTTTTGCTGTTTGGCCACTATATTTGACAAAAATTAGTTGTTTCCTTCTTGCTAACTTAAAGAATTGAGGATTTTAATTTTAAAGAGTTGAATTTTAATTGCAATTATTGTGAAATGCCATTGTGTGCAGTTTCAGTGGTACTGACTGCTTTAAATGTACTTCAACTTTCAACATAGGTTACTAAGAAAAAGATGGGGTTAATACAAATTTAAGTTCTGAATTATTTTACTTATCTTTTCTGCATTAATTTTTTGTGCAGATTGGTGCAAACAATGGATTATTCTGTTGTTGTGTTTGATACAGCTCCAACCGGTCATACACTTCGGCTATTACAATTTCCATCAACTTTGGAGAAGGGACTGCAGAAGATGATGTCTTTGAAAAGCAAATTTGGTGGCTTGTTCAATCAGGTATTCATTTTATTTACTTAAAGGATCTAGGATATCATCTCTTAACTGTCTTTACATGTTTTCTCTTGATCCTAGACTCCTGATGTAGCATCAGTGCTTATTGGTTTTCTTGGTTTGACCTGTATTAGATATTGTCATCTTCTATTCAACATGCACCTGAATACCTTTCCATGTTGATGTAGCTCAGTTCTGCTCTATCTTTTGACCAAGCATGTATCTATTCAATTCTCAAGTGTTTGAGTATATTCAATAAATAAGGCATATAGTTTCTCAGGAAAATTAAGTTGCTCTTGTGATGGTGGGTTCTATATGCATAGCCATGGTATCTTTTTATTGTCTGCCTGCGGTAGCCTTTTAATAGAGTTCTTGGTCAACGACTCAAAAGGTCTGAGTCCCAAAGGCTTATTGTGAATACATTTATTGAGACAGGAGAAGCTGAATTTCAGGCCCGCAGTTTAGTGATGTCTATGCAATTAGAATGATTAGATGCTTGTTCCATCTGAAATAAATATTGTCTTGGGGTGGTTCTGTATTTTATCTAATTTTGCTCATTGTCTGCAAGTTTATGGTAGCTGATATTTTGTGTAAATTGGTCATGGCAGATGACCAGACTAATTGGTTTAGATGATGATTTTGGTGAGGATGCAATTTTGGGAAGGCTTGAGGGCATGAAAGATGTGATTGAACAAGTCAACAGGCAATTTAAAGACCCAGTAAGATCCTTTTTCTTTTTGTGTCTATTGTTAAAATATTTTCTTATCCCTTGTTTTGGTTGCTGTTCCTTTTATCAATGACACTGATCTTTCAAAAAGATTATGTTCTTTCGTCTAAAAGTTTTACTTTGGTGTTGAACTTCCAAATGCCAGGCTGATTTTCATTTCTTTTTTGTTTTCTATATTTTTCTAATGCTGTTATGTTCTCTTCTGAGCAGAACTTCACAACCTTCGTCTGCGTTTGTATTCCGGAGTTCCTTTCTCTTTACGAAACGGAGAGACTGGTACAAGAACTTACAAAGTTTGAGATAGACACACACAACATAGTCATCAACCAAGTGCTTTTTGATGAAGAAGGTATAGCAACTAATCATGGCTCTTACTCCCTCTTTTATTTTTTATTATGTGCTTTTATAAATCAAAACTTTTGACTCTTATCTGGTCTTTTTTTTGGCTGTAGTTGTTAATTCCAAATTGCTGAAAGCAAGAATGCGAATGCAACAGAAGTACCTAGATCAGTTCTACATGTTGTATGATGATTTTCATATTACTAAGTTACCATTACTACCAGAAGAGGTAAACTATTATGTGCCTCCTATATCTTTGTGATACAACTTAGTGATTATAATTGAAAGCGAAATGCTAACACTTTTCGTGTGAGTGTTCCAAGTCTCTAGTTAGTTCTCTGGTCCAGTGAAATGAGAATAGGAGATAGTGGTCCTCTTCAAATATATACATTTACCTTGTTTACTGGACATTTGATCAGCTGGATCCTGATTCTATAGGTTACTGGTGTTGAAGCTCTGAAACGTTTCTCGAAACATTTTATAAAACCATACAAACCGTCCATTGGTGGAGGCTCAGTGGAAGAGTTGGAGCAGACAGTATCTGCACTGAGAAAACAATTGCAAGACACTGAAGCAGAACTTAAGAAACTTAAAAAATGAAAACAGAAGGTCTAATTTGTCCACTCATCCTGTTTCTCTGGGCTCACAAGTATATGGCTGCATTTGCTCACATGGAGGCTGCCAATGGAAGTGTGTATGCTTGTCAACGAGCAAGTGGCTTTGGACAGAGTACTCTGTTTTCAAATGCATTTATTCACCTTGTATTCTTTTTTCTTTTCCAATAAGTGGAAATGTTTGGTTCATAACGTGCTTCATAGTAGGCCCAATCAACCATATGAAGTTTCTTTTATGCATCAATCTTAGATCATTTGTTATTCTTTAAATAGAGCAATCGATTTTGACAATATTTCCGTTTCTGTAAAACTTCAGTGATGTGATGCAGTGAGTTGAAGGCTGCAACTGTTATAAGAATTTCTGTCCAATGCTCTATGGTAGGCATGACAAAGGAACCGGGTCGGACTGGAAATCAATGGGAAATACAGGTGACCAAACTCCAACTTGGGTTTGAGCTTGAACGTTCAGATCCGATTGGGTTCAGGTTTGTTAATATTTTCAAGGCCAACTTAAATTGGGCTGATCAATCCAAAGTTTACGAGCTAAAGTTCGACAAGGTTCGAGCTGAGTATTTAGGCTCAATCGAGCTCAGGTCCGAGCCTTAGATGTTTCGAGCCTATAGTCATCACCATTTCAGGGATCTTAGGCTTATTCACACAGGTAGCGTAATGATTTAGGTATTAGGCTTCGTTTGTTTGGCGAGGAAGTAAAGTGAATGTAGAATATGATTCTTTGGAAAATAAATATATGGAAAGTAAATATATTCATATATTTAAATACTTATAAAAATTCTAATAGGAAAATTTGATAGATTCTTATTATAATATTTGGTATGCAATATAATTTTATAGAATGTAACTTAATTTTAACTTGTATTTTCAATTATATCCCTACAAACTGAATAAAAATTGAAATTTTTAAATAAAGAAAAATATAAACCTGAATATTGTCGATTGAAACTTCTGAATAAAAATATTCAAAATCCTACTAACGGGAGAACAATTAAAATAGTTAAAGACAACATTATAAATATGGATATGTACCAGACCAAAATTGATACGAAATAAATGTAATGTCGTACCGAGTTTAAATACATATTGATACTGACCCATTTTAAATAATACCGACTGGCATTCAAAATATCAACCAAATACTGGTCGATACCGAAAATTTTTAAAAATAAGAGTCTTTTTTGCAAAATTTTAAATTTTTTTTTAAAATTTCTCTCCCTCCCTCATATCTCTCGGTCACCTTTTTTTTTGAGTTTTTTAAATAGTTATTTTATTTATTTCAACTTTTATAATTATTGTAAATTTTTAATTTTAAAATAATAATAAATTAAATAAAACTTAAAAATAAATGATTTTATTTAAATATTTTATATAATATTTATTAATAAAGTATTAATAAAAATATTTTATTTTTAAAATAATTTAAAAATTATTATTTATAAACTAATATTTATTTTATATATTTTTAATCATTAAATCAATCTAATACTAAATCCGATACAGCATTTGTAACATTAGTTGAAGATGAGATAGGGTTTTATAAAAGAGTTGTCGTAAAATTGGGAGAGAAAAAAATGTTAAATTAGCAAGTATAATTTTTAGATTAAATTCTTGATAAAAGTAATCTAAATACCAAGAAGCCTCATTTGGTTAACATGGATTGTTGCTAGAGAAAGTAATCTTTTTCTTAAAATTTAAATTATTACGTTTAATTTATTTTTTTTTGAATAATTAAAAAAATAGTAACACTTTTCTTGGATTCTAAATCCCGTTTAGTTAGGATGTTAGGATTTAGAATCCAAAGAAAATGCTACTATTTTTCCTAAATCAGGAAAATTTTTACTTTCTTAACTACTAAAAAAATGAACTAAACGTAATAATTTAAGTTTTAAGAAAAAAATTACTTTCCAGACCAACCAAACGGGACCTTATTGTTTTGCAGATTTTAAACCAAATGAAACTCCGTAGTGCAGAAATTTGGTCTATTGATTGAGATAATAGTAAAGGATCGTAGTTTGTGCAACATGAGGATTCGACACATCTCTGCTTCTGCAGTCTCATTAACATGCCATTCAATCCGTTCTTATGGAATATCAACAATTGTTTCCAGGGCAAATCAATCTTAAATGCCTCAATACAGGTATCTTAAGCATGTAGTTGATGAACATGGTCTTGGTTGATTATAAACACAAACAGGAACTGAGCTTATCAAAGAGATATATTGATTATAAAGGCACTTATCAAAATGATCTGTAGCTACTAACCCCCATGCAATGTTGATATAAAGACCACATTATCCTTCTCTTCTAGTGCTGTCTCAAGTTGGCCGCTCAGCTCCCAGTCACAATCATTCACCAGGACTAAAATACCAGGTCTCCTGTGTTACAATTAAAGATTCCAGTCACAAATAGCTCTAACTCCAGATTATCATCCTGGAATCTCTTTTTCAGAAGTGTTAAAATGGAAACCTTCATCTTCTGACACGTAAAATTTATCAGGTTCATGATCAAAAGTATGTATGAAAGCAGGAAAGAAGCTTGAACTTACACAGAATCCCCTTTCATGAACATCTCCGGCCTCTCCTTGATAAGATTTGCTCGAACCCAAGCAAGCAAATCTTTCATGATCAACTGCAGACTATGAAAGTTCATGAGTGCAACATGCTAACCCAGAGAAAGAAGCTTATGTTCCATGAAACTGCATTAGTAGTTCAGATAATGCTTACCGTGGCAGCCCCATTTTCTGGGTTAACATTTACATTATGAATCTTAACCGAGTCGCATAAAAGCTCAAGTCCACCACTGCATCATAAAATTAATTAAGTCACCAATTCAAAGTGATGAAAAAGAAGACGAGTCATCTGCTCAAATGAGATTTCAACATAACGTAAACAGCCTCGACGAAGGTACTTCAGGAAACGCCAAGTTTTATATATGAGTCATCGAAAGAAAATAAGGTTTCGCTGGTGAAAATTGTTGTTGCTACTCCAACATCTCGAGTTCAAGAACAATAGCAGAAAACTAGTTCATTTTAATAACAAGAACAGGTCTTTGAGTGCTTAGAAAAACCCACACCATTTGGTTAATAAGCTTTTGATAATTGAACCACCAACTACATATCAATCAATTCAACACCAACACAATTAAGTACATGCAAATTAGAGCACAAACAAGTCGGGAAGATTTCAATTTGTTGAAGTGCGGGGATCGGTTTTGAGATGTAAATGCAAAGTTTCTACCTTTATTAGGAGAAAAGAAAAACCCTCGAAAATTAGGAGGTAACAATCAAAATTCTTACCCGAATTCAAGAGTGAGTTGCATGTTCTCTGCTCCTCCACAAATCCAAAACCCTAGAACTACGATGCTCTAATGGAGCTTTAAAACTCGCGAACGGCTGTTAAAAACGCGGGTTTAACCTGCATGTAAACGACGTCGTAGGCATTGCCGTTTCTCTTTCGATGGACGGTAGAGATTAAATTCCGAAAATAGCACAAAAAGAAGACAAATTATTTATTCTTTCAGCTATTTTTGCCTCTTTCCTTCTATTCGTCAAAGTCTTTTTCAGTATGCCTATTTAAAGTTCGATTTTTGATGCTAGGGCTTTGCGCTTCCTGTAATTTTATCTTCTGGGTTTTGTTTCCAATAAACCATAGATTTGACTCGTGGGTGCTTCATGGCTGTGTTTGAATTCAGTGAACTGTGAAGCTGAGTCTATATTTTATTTGTTTTTTCTGGTTTTTGATTGATATTTGGAAGGCATGGAAGCATATAAGAGATGGGTTAGAATCAATAAGGATTATGTGCACTCTCTCGAATCCCTTGCAAATGTAAGCCCTCGTACTTTTCAATTTTCTTTTTTTCTTTTGACCATGTGATTCTTGGTGTGCAAACTGGTACAGATCTCTGAATTTCTGGTAGTTTTGGCTCTTCTGGGTTTGCTTAGGACTACTTGGATCATACTCGAAAGGACTGGTCTTTGTGTTCTTGTGGATATTTACTTGCTTTTAGTTCTTTTTAACTGCTTTTGGATAATCCCAAGACGTGAGTGCACCACTGGAGTCTTTGGTTATTGAAACGTAAGCTGGTTTATGTACTAGATAGGAAGACGAACCTTCACTGCATATATTTGTTTGCAATATGAAAATTTTACTGTTTATTTAGGTAGTGGCTGGCTTTAATAGTATGTATAATATTGGTCTGACATGGAACATATGGACAGGGATTGACATGGCTTCTTCCTGAGCGGTTTTCTTCTTCTGAGATAGGACCAGAAGCAGGTTTTGTGAAACTTTGGTAACATTTACTTACTTGCTTATCAGCTTATTAACACTGGGCCTTTATTTTCATGTTAAGTAATCCAGAAAATTGAGTAGAAGAAAGAGAATGAAATGATGTATAAAAAAACGTGTGCTCTCCTTTTGCTTCAATTTTGAATGAATGCTAGCATGCGAAAATGCTGTGAGGTTTATGTCAATGTAGTATTATTTTGATAGGCTTGGTAAATTAGAAGCTTTCTGATCTTATTTCATTTTCACTTTCTATTTTGGGTCGAAACACCTGGACTTTTTTGGTTTTACTTATCATTTCTGTTTTTGTTGTTTTAAATGTTGTGTTTTGCTTAGAAATTTGATTATCATCTGCAGTAACTGCAATCTTGGGTATAATCACGGCCATCAATGAACATATCATTGATACAACACCAACTCGGAAGCACAGGGGCTTTGCAGAGCCTCATTCTTTCCCATACTCATTGTGCATATCTGCAATAAAGGATTTGGAGACATTAGTTGAAGTTGTTGCAGAACATTACTGTGGCCATGATAAGAAATGGAATTTTATTGCTGTCACAGAAGCAACCAAGTAAGCTGCATCTATTAGCTTGACATTCAGTTTGGAGGCGAGTCTGATAATGACATTGTTTAACATTTCATATTCCTATAATTCAGGGTATTGGTTAGGTTGGCTTTATTCCGGAACAGTGGATACAAGATGCTTCTGCATGGTGGAGAAACACCAAATACTGAGCAGCATCCAGGTTTTCCAAGTTCTCAGCATAATACCAGGGCAAAGCTTAGAACCCAGGGTGAACCTGGATTGAGGAATTTTAACGGACAGAACCCATGGAATCTGGAAGGGAGGGCATTGTCTGCATTGAACAGGTTTGGAGAAAATGCAATGATGGTTTCTGACCCGGTATGGTTGCGCAGGGTTCAACACCAACATGCAATTATGGAGCCTCCATGTAATTATTTCCCTCAGTTTTCAATTGATTACAATTAATGGATGAGCATTAAGATTTTCAATTATGTCTTTACAGCTTCAGTTATTGAGAGGCCCACGCTTTCGAAGTTAGTGTCTGAGAAAGGGGTTCATGGGGTGTTATTCCTTGTTGGAGAGTTGCTTTTTGTCACGAGACCTCTGATTTATGTCCTGTTTATTCAAAAATACGCAATTCGGTCATGGATTCCTTGGTTTCTTTCTCTGGGTGTGGACTTGGTTAGCATGGGACTTTTGTCACTCATTACGAAATCAAGACTTGGTGGAAAAGAGCAATTTTTTCAACTTACCGATCCCGAACTAGACGAGGTATGAATCTTGCCTAGATTTAATTTGCCAGATTCTAAATATCTGTCTTACGAACTCTGAGTGAATAAGGCACTCTTGACTCTACTGAAGAGTAATCGTTGCCGGAGCTAATTAACCGTTGAATGATGGATTTAAGCTTAATGGATTTGATATATTTTTTATCAGCTGAAAAGAAGAAAATTGCTATGGGCCCTTTATCTCATGAGAGATCCATTCTTTAGCAAGTACACGAGGTATGAATGCCTTCACCTAGTTGCATCCTTGATATCTATCTTCTTCCAATACTAGGAATCTAGAGAAAATCTAAGCTTGCTAATCGTGACAGGCAAAGACTGGAAGGTGCAGAAAAAGTTCTGGAACCAATTCCTCTAGTTGGCCTTCTAACAGGTTTGTTTTAGTTTCTTTTCCGCTTCCATAGCTCGAGGCAACCTGGATAATTTTGTTCATTCAGACATCTCGTGTTTCTACAGCTAAATTTGTTGAGCTTCTTGTCGGGGCTCAAACTCGGTATACATACATGTCGGGTTCATGACCATATATACCACAAGAAGTCCTGCTCCCTAATGCCTGTGGTTGCTCAGAAATAAACCCCCACATTGTATGAATACTTTGGACATCTACCTCGTCACTCTGTACTCCTGAAATCTGGGATCAAATGGTTGTCTCAAGTTTCTGATGCCTTGGCAAATTGAATGAAAACAAAAGATCGACGAGCGTTGAGAATGGTTTGGGAGAAAATGGCAAATCCCTACTGTATTAACGAAATTGTTCCTCCTGTTACTTTTAGAACAGCAACTCGATAAATCTTTAGTATTATATGTTGTGTCTGAATTCGATGATAGTTTCTGCTCCTTAGTATGCCTCCAAAGAGATTATCTGTTTTGTTTCTGGGGAAAGAACAAGATATGATTTTGATGTGGCTTGGTTGCTGAATCTGCAAGAGATTTCTCACTTATGGAAGCATATGAGCATAAAGAGCGACCTTAGAAACCTCAAGACAATTTTTGAAAATATTAAGGTAATATGAGAACAAGAAACGGTCTTTATTAAAATTTTGTTAAATTCGAATTTAAACTTCTGAACTCACCTGAATCAGATTTAACCCGTTAATTTAGACTTGGATTGGATCAGTTCTGCTGTATACGTTTGCTACAATGCCGGGTTTAAAGTGTTCGAAACAGATAATTATCATTGTTATTGTTTACGATTCAAAGTTTCGCAATGAAACGGGATACTAGGAGGTCTGATACTATGTAACTTTATTCTTACATCTGATAATATGCAACTTTATCTTTACATAATAGAAAGATTGTTTTCGATATACAGATGTGACATGAAAATAGTAATAATATAAAATATAAATAAATATGTATAAATAAAAATATAAAATACAATATATATATATATAAGAGTTTTATTTTTAGAAAAATTTTCTTAAACCTTTATTGAGATGAAGGTTATTGACTCTGAAAGCCAGAAATTCATTACTCAAGTTCTCTGCTCACAAGACTTCAACTTTCGCAAGTTTCCGAGGGCCTGACGATAAGCTATGGATGATTCATCAGTGATAAAGCTTTTGCCACAAAAAGATTTCTTGGAACCATTGTTTCGGGCTTCAAAAGCAAATAACATGAAACAAACCCTAGAAATTCTTATAGCTGTTTCTAGAACTACTGATGGTCGCTTAGACCTCGCCTCCAGGAATATTCTGCCTGCCGCTCTTGAGCTGACCCGATCTCTTCCATACCCTTTTTGTCACCAGTACATTGAACTCTGTTTTAAGCTTCTAAGAAATCTTTGTGCTGGTGAAATGGTCAATCAAAGTTCTTTTCTTTTCTGTAATGGGGTTGGTATACTTTGTGACGTCTTGAGGTCTATAAGGCTTGCTTCTGATTCTGATTCTGATCATGGGATTAGTCGAACTGGATTGCAAGTTTACGCTAATGTTTCTCTGGCTGGTGAGGAACATCAGAGAGCTATTTGGGGTTGTTTATTTCCTAATGAGTTTATTGAGCTTGGGAAAATCCCAAGTCAGGGGACTTGTGATCCTCTTTGTATGATAATCTATACTTGCTGTAATGGAGCACCTGAATTGATTGCAGAGCTTTGTGGAAATCAAGGATTGCCTGTTTTGGCTGCAATTGTTAGAACATCATCTGCTGGTAAAGCTTTGGTTTTTCGTTTTTTACATTGAATTGGACTTTGGTTCTGTCTAAGTTGTACTTTTGATTGTTTGTTCGGGTCTTGCTCTTTATACCAGTTGGTTTTAAAGAAGATTGGTTGAAGTTGCTTCTTTCAAGGATTTGTCTGGAGGAAGCGTACTTTCCTCAAATCTTCTCATTGTTTTCCCAGAGTGGTGACTCTGAAAACTGTGGAGATGTTAATCAGAACGCTGATTATTTTTCACCAGAACAAGCTTATCTTTTGAGCGTGGTATCAGAAATCCTGAGTGAGCGAATCAGGGAGATAGAAGTTTCAAAAGATTTGGCCTTGTATGTTTTTGAAGTCTTCAAGATATCTGTTGAAGTTGTCAACTTTGATTGCAGAGTCAAATCTGGCCTTCCAACAGGATTGGCTTCCATTGATGTTCTTGGATATTCACTCAACATTTTAAGAGACATATGTTGTCAGGATGAACACTTGGTAAACTCTGAGAATGTTGCTGTTGCACTTGTCTCAGCTGGACTACTTGAATTGCTTTTAGGTCTTCTTTGTGACCTCGAGCCTCCTGCTATAATCAGAAAAGCTATGACACAAAGTGAGAATCCAGAAGCAGCAGCTAGTTTCAGCTGCTCTAAAGTCTGTCCTTATAAAGGATTCCGAAGAGACATTGTTTCACTCATTGGTAATTGTGCATATCGAATGAAACATGCGCAGGATGAGATCAGAGAGAAGAATGGAATTCTTCTGCTGTTACAGCATTGTGTTATAGATGAAGATAACCCATTTCTAAAGGAGTGGGCTATATGGGCTGTAAGGAATGTTTTGGAGGGTAACGTAGAAAATCACAAGGTGGTCACAGAATTGGAACTTCAAGGTACTGTTAATGTGCCTGAAATTGCTGGTCTTGGCCTACGGGTGGAAGTAGATGAAACTACCCGAAGAGCAAAGCTGGTGAATTGCCCTTAAAAGGATCCAACTTTGTTAACATTATCACTTGTACTTATCTCTTGGATGAGCTTGAACAATTTGATTTCGCAATTTTGAGTTAGTTGTGACTGGTTGATTTGGCTGTACGAGCTGTTCTTTGGCAACTTACATAGCGATGAGCGTTGAAAAAGAAGGGACAGGTAACACTTTGGCCAGTTCATTTGATATAACAACATTTATTAGAATCAGATTACTTACTGGTACAGGAAACCTGAGTTTCAGAAGTGTATGTGGTCATCTTGCAAGTCATTCTATTCTATGGTAAAAACTGTAAATGACAAGTTTAATCAGATTGTTAGATTCTCCTGAATGCCAATAAATGTGCCAAGTATATTTCCTCCCATATCAGGGAAACTTTCACATCCTGGAATAGACCTCACTTTCCCTTTTCGATCAACTTCAACAGGATATTTAAGCAGGTGCCCTGTCATCTCTGTTACTTCATCAGATAAGAACTGTTTCAAATTCTTCTCCCCCATCAATCTGACTTTATTAACACACTCAAGAGACTCTGGTTCTTCAAAGCATTCATCAAGATGCCCCATATGCTCTGCCCAGAGGGACATACGATATGCATATATCTATAAAACACAGTTTGCACAGAAATAGAAAGTGTCTCAATAGCAGTAGAGATGACTGAAATTCCTTGTTCAAAACAAATCTCTCTACTCAGCTTTACCTGTCCCTGTGGATTAGATTGCTTTTTGGCCCAGGTATTACAAGGTTGATAAACACCCATTGCAATCTCAGTGTCTCTTGTGTCTTCCATGGAACGCTGATTTATGTTTGCAGACCCTATTATTACGTACTCATCATCAACTATCATCCCTTTCGAGTGGACGTAAACCATGAATCTTCGACTTTTCTTGCTAAGTGTCTGGACACACCAAAAATAGAGAGACTTAAGCGTCTATTGTGTCCAAATGAGTTTCTGACACTAATCTCAGGAAACAACGCAATGTTTGAATCACCAGCCACTGCCATCAAGTTTCCAACTTGACAAAACACAAGCTTATAACATAGAGGTATGAAAAGAGTGCCATGTTTCATTGTAAAAACAGAACTCGTTGAAGATGTCTTTACATTTTGCTCTTTTTCATCTCGAACTAGTCCTGCAAATAATTGATAGCTCAAAATAATAATTTCCTGGAGGGATAAATATATACCTGTGGAGTGTTTGCAGCAGTGGGGCTTGATACATCTGGAGTTTCATATGGATCAGGGGCCTCACGATTGCCAAGACAGAAAAAGTTCAGAAAATCTTGTGGTGAGAATGCTTCCTCAAGGCCAACTTCTATTAAAGCCTTGTATATTGTCTGGTACATCATTTGCATGGTTTTATGCTGCAGCAGATCATAATTTTCCAGTTAACTAATTTCTCTTATCATCTTTTGGAACATAGTAGTGAATAGATGTATTAGATCCACCATATTAGTGAAACTTCAAATGAAGAAAAGGTACATGTCCTTCAGGAAGGATTAACCATAGCTTTAAGTTACATTCAGGCTCACCTGCCAATATAGAATCCTTTGAGTAGCTGCACCAGTTGGAGCTCCCTCTGGCCACATTGGGATTATGATGTATGCAGCAAATCTTTCATGTGCTCTGATTTTATCAGCAATCTTTAGTGCAATTTCCATTGGAATCAAGTTATCAGCACCTGCAACGAATGGAGGAGAAAAGTTTTCTTTGGTTCAATACAATGATGGATATTTACATGGAGACTGCCTCTTAAGACAGCTTCATGTGCTCGCTTCTATAATGCCTGTGTTGCATAACTAAAACAGGGACAAAGGACCAAAAGTATAAACTTCTTATGCAGAGCCACACTTCACTAACTAATTATCTTGTGTTATACTTTCTCTTGTTTTAAGAAATGTGAATGTGTAATTAAGCGTAAACAAAGAGAATCCCGTCATAGTATTGGCATTGGCATTGGCATTGTCCCATGTCAAATGACTACGGGTTGAGTGTTTCAACTCAGCTTCTTCGTTACTCAATCTCCAAACTTTGCTTCTTCTAAAAGATTTTACAGTCCCAGAGAAAAACTAAGCCAACAACAAAAGAACTCTATTTTGGGATATTTTTCACAAACTAACTCTTCATTCCAATTACATAATAACTCACTCTTTTCCAATTACAAATAATAACTAAAAAAAATCTGTAACAACACCCTAAAATTTATGTTAAGTTATTAGTATTAACTTTTCACAAATTCTTTTGGAGTGCACGGGACGGGACGAGACTACAAGCTCTGGACGTTGTAATCCGCCAAGCCTTGACTTCATCGTCTAGGGACCCACTATAGACAGCAACGACACTGTCGTCTCTGTCCTTCATTACTGCAGCCAGCCAACGATTTCACTGGCTCATGAAGTCCCTCCAAAACTGCCAAACAATAATAATTATCATCACGCCCTCTCTGCCAAATCTTCAAAAGACCCGTGAAACAACAAATCAGAGACATAAATCAAACTCAAGATCGCCTTCTTATGCCCTCTGAACGCTCCGCTCACCACCATGTGATTCGCACTGTCTTCCCTCTCCTAAACCGAAATCGAACGGTCACAAGCCTTAGAGAACAATACCGATCCGTCATCGTTTAGCGACAAAGCATTAGCCGCCGATTTATGCTTCTCCGACATGGCAATCAATAAATGTCCCGGTTTGGTCCAAACCCGAATCCTACAGTCCGCTAACCTGGTGTAAACCGTGCTGTTACAACCACGGCGTTGATCGCGTCGTCGTGCGCTTTGACTTACTCCAAACACCGAAGATCCTCTACACTCCACATCATCAAGTACTTATCCCACGAGACCGAGTAAATGAAACCGTTACTAACGACAAGTCCAGTTATGAAGTCGGCGTGCTCAATCCAGAGAAGCTTCTTGTGACGTCGGATGGCAACGTAGTTCATCGGGAGCAAGAACCGACGTAGACGATCGTCGACTGTGGGGAGAACAGTAGAGAGGTTGTGCCGTTTCGCTTCCTTCATCTTCCAGATGCGGGTTTTACAGTCTTGGTGAGCGGAATATGGAGAACTGAATTTTTACTAGATGGCATCCATGCACAAGAGTTAAATTCGGTATGATTTTACCACCTTTCATTTCTTCCAGTTTTATATTGTCGTATAGCTCAACAATCATGTTTCCTTATTGATATAACAAGCAATGGAAGGGAAATTCATATGCCTATATGGTGGAGAGGACATGGAATCATCATCATCATCATCACACCCAGTATGAAGTCCCACATTGAGGTGGGATCTGGGGAGGTCTTATAGTAAGCAACCTTACTCCTATCTAGTAGAGAGGCTGTTTTTCGGTAGACCCACATGCAGATGTGACAAGTAAAAAATGATGAAGAAAAACAGAAGCAATAATTAAAGAACTGGCACGCATAAACATTTAGTGAATTGAAATGCACTACCAGACAAAAGGACATACCACAAATCCAATTTCCATAAATCAAACCAGACAAACTTCTTCTTTTTCCCTGTTGTATATCATAAGCAGCAAAGGAAAGAACCATGTATGTTACAGAAAGTACAGACAAATGCAACAAGAAAAGCATAAGACATCAAGAAAGAGACAATGATCACCTTGAATATTGAAGCTCCTCCCGAGAAGCAAAATTGGTAACGTGCAAATTACTGCACCAGTCATCGATAATTCTCGTCAAACATCTTACCCAAATCTGAATAACTTGCAAATTACTGATCAAACCACAACTATTGTATGCTATTAAGGATTGATATTGACCTTATCATCTTCCAGGCATCAAAGATACTTATACTAACAAACATCCATCCAGGCATTATATACATGTACGCATGTATAAATACATATATATACGTAGATACACACACACACAAATATATATATGTACCATTATACCAAGAAAGCATGATCAATAAAAAAACGCTTTAATTACAGATGACTCCCCCGATTCGCTCACCAGTAATAATTTTTCTCAAATAAAATCAATTTCTAGTAGCTCCAAAAAACAACCTAGTTAATTTAAAGGTGGTCTAAAAACTCCATGAGCAATAATAACATTATCTTTAAGTAGTAAGCAGCTCGCGTTATTAATGCAAAAGTAATTTGTGATTCATCACACAATAATTATTTGCCAATTTCGCCTTTGCTCATTAATTAAGTATATATACTATGAGCGAACGGGATGGATGACCAAGCAATCCATCCCGTTCGTCCATTTAATCTAACGGCTTATATTTTCTTCCCTCGCTTTTGTTTGAGTTTTTTTTACTCTATACTTGTTTCTCTTCTCGAAGGATCGACGTTAAAACCCATTCATAGAGTAATTATTTGTCAGTTTCGTCTTTGCTCATTAAGTATATATACTAAGGGCCAACGGGATGGACGATCATGGAATGGACGATCATGGAATCCATCCCGTTCGTCCATTTAATCTTACGGCTTATATTTGTTTCTTTGTTTGATTCTGTCTTTATTATTATTTGGTTTCTGTCTTTCACTCATTCACTCCTCCACTTTCTCTGCTTCTCCGTCTTCCTTT
>JANJEY010000004.1:3283628-3294061 GCA_024703695.1 Erythroxylum cataractarum | reverse complement strand
AATCTTTCATGTGCTCTGATTTTATCAGCAATCTTTAGTGCAATTTCCATTGGAATCAAGTTATCAGCACCTGCAACAAATGGAGGAGAAAAGTTTTCTTTGGTTCAATACAATGATGGATATTTACATAATTTCTAGTTTAAACAAGAACAAAATTCTTTTATTGAATCTTTTCTTTTGGAAAAGAAGCACTCGAACTATGTTCTGGTATAGAAGCGAGTCAGGAAGCATAGATTTACAACCATAGAAGCTAATGGGGAGTAAGCACTAAAGCTTATAGACTATTTCTTATTTAGCCTTCTGTTTCCTAATTGCTATCTTACCTTCTATATGTAAGAAGTAAGGGTTAAGATCATTTTGTTAACAGAAGTGGAGAAACCCTCAGTTAAGATCTCAACCACAGATTTTTCCAACTAGAAAGGATCAGAACCAGCTCTAATGCAAAGTTGAAGTAACACCTCTTAACAGGATAATTGAAGAAACAAAAGGAGTTCATTACCTATATCTCTATGTGAACCCCAATTGTAGGAGGAACCAATGAAGTACTGGTTTTCTATATAAATGAAGTGTTGCGCAGATCGAATGGCCTTCACATATGCTGTATGTATGCTCATGTCGATAAGTACATTTTTCCCGCAGGCAAGATGCTGTCACAACAAAAATTTCATCAGCTTGAGCAAATATGCAGTGTCTGAAATGCATTGATTCTCTTTAACAGAAACAACTTGAGTTACAAACTGTTCACTCACCTTGGCTGTGCCGTCCTTTGGATCCTTAGGGAAGCCTTTAACAGAATTTGAATCAATTGATCGAAAAATCTGCAAGTTTGAACCCCAGAAGGAAATGAATGCATTCCATTAGTAAGGCAGAACAAACAAGCTAACATCAAGGCAAATTCCAGTTTTTCTCTGTTTTCCCAGCAGAATCAAGTAAAACTAAAACCAAAAACTATCAGTATCACCCACACCTGAACATGCCAAGCTTCAGGGTCTTCTTCCTCACTAAGAACAGGAACATCAAGTAGACCTAAAACATCTGGAAGTCTGTCTAACCTGAGCAAAGAATCATCATATAACTTTTTAAACTTTTTAATCCCATGTGGTTTTGCAGCCTTGAGCCAGCGCTCCTCAAAATTGGTTAGAACATCATATGCTGCTGGGCCATCAATTTTGCAGTGCAAGTCGTGCCAGGGTTCTCTTGGACAACCAGCGTTACTGCCCTGCTTAATCGAGTTTACATGATTACACGATTGATTAGAGGAGCAAGTACTTCAACTAGTTCCTAAAACTCTATCAATAAATATATCACTTTAATTACTGCTAAAATTCTGCAAATTACGTTACCAAAACTTCATCTATATCGAAAAATATCACTTCTGCTTCCCTTTAAAAAGTGAATGTTGCAAATAAGAGTTCGTTTCTGATGCATATCTATTTACAATTCCGAAGAACAAGTACGTAAAATTAAAAGCTTACAACGTAATTAGGATTGTGGTAGTCATCTTTATGCAATGTTTGAAGGGTCCTAAAAATGGGATGGTGTGGAGTGTCATATCGTCCATCACATAAATCAAGTCCACCGACAAAAGCAATGATTTTTCTTCTCTTGTTCCCAGCATCAGCATCTACAATAACAGTTTTTTGGTGATGTGTGTAGATAGTTCCAACTTCCTGGTGAATAAGAACAAGGAAACTTATAGTTCATACTCAACAAAATGGGAAGGAAAGCTTTTGGTGGATAATAAGCTGCATTGTTTTCATTAATAGTTTCAAAGAATTTTCTGCTTTTTATCAGCACAGGAAACAGCAAGCTGGAGAGAAAGAACTATCTTCCTGACATGTGCGGTAGTAAATATTGATAGTACAGGTCATACAGAAACTATTAACTGAAACATGATTTACAAGAACAGGATAGTGCTTCCAAAGAAATGTCACTTTCTGTAAGAAGTAGAGAAAATAGTTACCCTTACACAAACTACATATATTGTTCTTCTTAACATGACAGGAGACAGAAAGTAGTAAACAGAAGTATCTTGATCACCCAAGAGGTAGCAACTGGTAAGCATTTGCTGATAAAGTTCAAGCAGAAACCAATGATGCTGGAGTTTTGGCAGAAAGGAAAGAACAATAGTAGTCAAAGCAGTAATAAGCCAATCCCACACACTTTTGTTTCTACTAAAAAAGAATAGTGTAAGGTGAACAATGTGTAGCTTTTAGCACTCAATTGATAACCTGAGCAAGAAAACATAGATAATTCAGCCATGGATCTTTATATCTTATAACATTACTGCTTTTGTTATGTCTTGTGAGGTCTTATTCATGAAATTGGTTTATGGAGGAAAAAAGTTGAACACATAGAACAAATTTTCTTTTCTGAACAGATTACCACACCGTTTGCTTGGCCCAGCTATGTCTTTTTCCGGCAATGCGAGGACAAAGAAGCACTTTCACAGATGAACCCTTAAAGAACCTGCGTGTTTCTTCGTCGTGTGTTGCCATGAATCCATCCTGCATTAGTGATTGCAAAGAGGCCTCTGAGTTATATGTCTGAATCAGTAAATCAAGGCTCGTTTTCTAGACACAAGACATCAAAGTAACCCACTTTCAATCCACTGTAATTGGAAACAAGTATGCTTCTTACTGTTTTATATCCCAAAATGCTCCTAGAAGTAGGATCGTCCCAAACAAGAAGCAGCACTCTTACTCCCTCCTGGGACTTGGACCTTAGAAGATCACCAAGGGTGACACCTGATGGATGACTAGCATCCCTGACCAGTCTAACCTGGTGCCACACTGACCAACCAGTAATGTAAACCAGACGTTTAGCATGACATATGGTGTCAAAGATGTCGTACCAGCATTTTTCATGAACATAAGACATCCCATTGTCAAGTTTCAAAGTTGGAAGGCACCCATCCGGAACATGTGCATCTTGATAAAGAGTTACTTTTCCACCCTTCCTAAGGGGAAAATATGTGTTTGGCACACCAGGAGAGTCAGGATCAGCATCTACACCTAGATGGTAACTTCTCAAGCTCTCCATTGCAATGTACTGAATTGAAATTCTCAAGAGAGCTCCAGGCTTACATGGTTTTCCACTGGTGTTTAAGATAGGGTAGAATCCTTCTACTCTAGCACCGGAGTATATCTGCTCGACAGGAATTGCCACAAAGCCTATCAATTGTGATCCCACAACATCGCTGTCCTTGACATCAAAGCGCACTTCAGCAGCATGATGAGCAACAAGAACATTAAAATGTTGCATCCAAATAGGATTTTCACTATTGCTGATCACAAATGTTCTCCCAGTTACAGAACCCCCAACAGAAATTGTAACATAAGGATCACTAGTGATCTTATGGATTATTTTCCCATCAACTTTTGCAGGGAAACTGATAAACATATCACCCAAGGTCTTGTGGAACATGTCCATGTTGGGAAGATTCATGGCATCATAGACCCAGATATCCAAGACCCCATGTAAGAGCAAAACCTTCAAAGACACTTTATTATTCTGAAACAGTACAAGCTGCCTATTCTGATAATTCTGGCACCCATCAAACGAAACCGAATGGGAATGAGCAGAAGAAATATAATGTCCAGATGAATCAATGCGGTCCAAACATGGCTCTTTCCAATTGCTCGGAAAGGAGTTATTAGGACAACCATAAAACATTGGACTTTCATTCTGATAGCTGGAAGGAGAATCAGGCATTGACAGAACCGAAGGAGCTGTTGGAGATGCAGGCGCAGAAGGTTTGTCATGATCATCCGATTGCACATTACTTGAGTGATCATCTAAAGATGAGTGCAAATTCGTTTCTGAATCGGAGTCAACATAAGGAATATCTTTTCTATGATGACCGGCAAAACCATTACACCTGGAGGGCACTTGTGCCATGTTACTGCCATTAGATGGGTGTTCTCGTGGTTGATGCTCATAAGGGTACTGGGATGTGGAATGTGAAGGTGAAGGATTGCCTTGAGAGTGTAAAGGGTCTGGGGGGTTTGTCATCGGAATCAATGGCGGTGGCACCGCCGTATATCCACGTGGCGGGTATATATAAGGAGAAGGGTACATTTGGGGATAAACATATGCATGTGGATACGTATAAGGTGAAGGGTACGTTTGGGGATAACCATATGCATAATTTGGATTTGAATAGGAAGGTGGATATGAATGATTCTGTGTAGGAGGAGGATTATAATAGTAAGGGTATGGATATGGATTGTTGTAAGGGAATGAAGATGATGAACCACGATTATCCATCTAATGATCAAACAGTAAATCCTTTTGATAGTTCTTATAATGGTAATGGAATGAAAGATTTGGACTCATCAATGAGACGGAACATGCAGCAAAGACAACAAAGACTGGTTCTTGCTATCAAAAGTTACCATCTTTCAAGGAATGGAAGAACAGTAAACCAAAAAGCACATCTTAGTGATTAGAACAAGATATGGAACAAATTTCACGAAGGCTTTGCAGAGGAACAATCAAAAAGCTGTTACCTTTAGCAATTTCCTGAAGGTGGAATGGATTCTGTTAAAAGTTAACAATGAAGAACAAGAGAGAAATTTTCAGGACTTCATCACCTTTCTTGTACCCGGATATAACGGTTTAATCCTTAATTTTTCCAAAAAAACATGTGAGGCAACGCATTTGAATCACCTGAGAACGAATTTCAATCCAATTTAATTCACGTTTCTGATATTAAATATGAAATTAGGAATTACGTTGCATGAGCCAGATGGCAAGTTGATGGAGACCTACCCTTTTAGTTCTAACAATGAAAGTTTAAGCTTCAAGCGGTTTTAAATCATTACACGTAGAACTTAACACTGAGGAAACATCTAAAGCAATCATTACACGTAGAACTTAACACTGAGGAAACATCTAAAGCAACATCTTCTCTCCTCTGGTTTGTGCCTGGAACAATCAATAAGATGGTTTTAGTTTTCTTTTTTCCCATCAAAGTTCAAAACTTTCCAGCTTAAATTGCTCTTATCGCAAAATTATTCCCAAGTTACAGCTATTGGACTTCTCACTTTATACTTTCCCGACACCCAAACAATGGACCCAAAAGAGGAGACCCCTCTTGTATCTTTTTCCACCAATCCGACAAAGTTCACACTGTAACTCAGTTTCTGTCCCAGTTTACTAAACCTCAAAGTCTTAGGCTCTGGAGTGACAGATACGCCATCAGGCTCATCAACTTGTACCACGTAAGTACTTGTAGGCATCCCAACGTTTGTCACGGTTCTCTGGTACTTGATGGTTGGTTTTTTAGCATTACCTGGAAGAATCACAGCAAAAGAAGGGTAATTCAAGTCACCAGGTTGGCGAAGTTTTGGACAGTTGAAACTTTTTCTGGACACCAGAGCTACTTGGGAAGATGTATAGTTCAGGCTACACAAATAGCTGAGGTAGTCCTCTGTGGTAATGTCGTATATTAGACCTGGATCTGAAGCACTCTCTGGATCAACATGGCCTGAACCAACACCAAAAGGTGTTGCAGAAGCAGAACTGTTAGATCCAACATCTGAAATTGGACCATTTCTGTTGTCTAGGGTGTAACTTGTGGTCATCAATGCTGATTTTATTGCTGCTGGTGACCAATCTCTGTGTGCAGACTTGAGTAGTGAAGCTAAACCACTAACATGAGGGCAAGCCATGGAAGTTCCTGAAGCTACATTGAAGAGCACACTTCTTCTGTCACTCTTGAGCCTTGATGGGCTAGTAGCAGGTGGCCAAGCGGCTAGGATGTTGACCCCTGGTGCAGCAACATCTGGTTTGATCACTTCAGGACCTGGCAAACTGGGTCCTCTGGAAGAGAAAGCTGCCAACTTTGGTGCAGGATCACCATAAACTGTCCCTCTGAAGGCAATTGAGACTGTTGCATTTCTGGTTGAGTTGAGATACAATTTGATAGCTTTTCCTGCTGAATATCCTACAGTGGTAGCTGCCAAAACATGGGGGTCTGCAATAAGTTCTTCACCTTCACGTTCAGAGTTAACCAGAATCATTCCTGCTCCTTTTGCCAATTTCACAACTTCTCCTTTCTGTGTTCGGCTGTTCAATCCTCGGTCACAAACAACAATTTTACCTTTGACAAGCTTTCTGTCAAGCGAACCAGTAACACAATACTCTGCTCTTTGAATGCCAGCAGTTTCTGCATACACTAGAGGCAATTGCTTGGTTGTCTTGCCGTAATTTAGAGATGATCCTGTAAACTTGGCTCCATTGCCAAGCTTGACAGTTGTTGGAAAGCTTCGATCAGTATAGCTGGCGGCCACCGTCATGATCCACGGTGCAGTGTTGCCTACGGTGGAGCCAAATGGACCTGAATTCCCAGCGGAGCAAGATACAAACACTCCTCTGCTGATTGCCCCAAATGAAGCTATAGCGATACCGTCACTATAGTATGGCTTAGGAGTACCTCCCAGAGAAAGGGACAACACATCGACCCCATCAGAAACAGCTTTGTCTATTGCAGCCAATAGATCAGTGTTGATGCAACCAGAGGACCAGCAAACTTTATAAGCTGCAATTCTAGCTGTGTACCTCATTCCTGAAGCTGAGCCATTTGCCACTCTGAAAAAGTTTGCTTTCTGTATAATGTTCCCACCTGCTGTTGAAGCTGTGTGTGTTCCATGGCCTTGTGCGTCTCTGGGAGATTTATAATCAACAGTTTCATTGATCTTCCCAAAAATGGCTTCATACCCTTTATAGAACGTTCTTGCACCAATGAGCTTCCTGTTACAATTTGTTGGAGTAAAACCTGTACCATTTTCGCAGGTTCCTTTCCATCTAAAGGGCACTGGTCCGATACCTGAATCATCGAAACTGACATGTTCCGGCCAGATTCCAGTGTCGAGAACGCCAATTATCACATCCGAATGCATGTTTTGAGAGGTCCAAAGTCCCTTTCCATTTAATAGGCCAAGAAATTGGGGGGAGTGGGTGGTGTGGAGAGTTAGTATCTCGTCAGGAATTGCAGCATGAAAGCCATCAACTTTGCTCAAGGCATTAACTTGTTTATCTGATAGTTTTGCGGCAAAGCCTGAAATAACAGTTTTGTAAACATAGAGAAGCTGAGGAGGGTTTGTTTCTGTTTCTGTTTCTTCTTCTTCATCATCATCTTCATGGGCCGACAATCCTGAGATAGAAGAGGCAATGACTGATTCATACCATTGCTTGAAGCTTCCTGCAGATTGAATGGTATCAGGAATCTTGGACTTATCCATATGAATTACATACGTCTTTTGGTTCTTTGCGGCAGGTAAATCCATAGCCATGAACATCATCAACAACATCAAGAACAAGCTTAACCTCATTGCAGCTGTCATAATCAGAGACAAAAAAGAGTTAAAACACCAGAAAGAAAAAAATCGTTTCGGTTCTGAAACCTATGATGTGATGCTATAACCAACCAAAAACATGAAAATGGCCAGGACAACGTGACCAGTACCTGCGTGGAGACAAAGAAAGAGCAAAAAGCTTGTCATAGAACTGTCTTTGGACCTCAATAAGTAAGATATATATAGGCCAACAGACATGAAAGGCTGACCTGGAGTGAGCTCATTGTGGCCCATTCAACATCATGAAAAAGATCATCTACTTTTCTTAATTTTTAAGATCAAAGTGCACCCCTTTGATCATAACAAAGTTATGTACAGAACTCCACGGGTAAAGATGGCATTTGGACCCTAACTGGGCCTGGCCCAAGCCCGAAATCAATGAAGCTAATTTTTTTCAAAAAATTGGACATGGAGGCTCGAGCTGCCTAGCCCTGCTCAGCCCAAAACCTGACAACTATTACGAAAGGTGACCGTATTTTAATTTTTATTAAATAAAAATTAAAAAATTAGGCCGGCAAGGCCAAGTCAATGCCTGGCTCATTATAACCCTATTCCGAGCTACACGTTTAACACATAATCTTCAAGAGTAAATTTGTTGCTCCCAAATTGATGTGTCCTGTTATGCCTTTAAGATTCTAGTAATCCAACTTATTGTAATGAATGGTTGAAATTTATTCAAGCAGAGCAATTCGGGAACAACAAATATGTTTCCTAATTTTTAACAAAACTCGGTAAAATAAAGAAAAAAGAGAGATACTAAAAAAATTCAAAATTTTATTAATATACACACAAAAAATGCAAAAATGATTAAAAATTAATTAGTTTCACTTATTCCAAATTTATTTTTATTTAAAATTTTTCATTATATATTATTTAAATTATCCATTTTTAGAATAAATTAAATTAAAAAAAATCTACCTCTTTACTTTGATCAAAATTATAAAAGTTCGAGGTTATATCTGTCAAAATATTTTAATATAGATTACCATATAATAAAAATTGAAAAGTGTATAATAGACAATTACTTTCTTTTTTTTATTCGAGGAAACCCCGTAGGTGGGCCATGCGGGCACACCTTTCTGAGGGCCCAACTGGAGCACCACCTCACAGGCGGGCCAAGCGGGCGCACCTCATCATTATGGGCCCAACTAGTTCTCCATCTACAGGTAAAACCCTGGCTACCTCAGGTTCTTACAAGAGGAGCTAGCATGGAATCGAACATGGGACATAACCAAAGTCAAGCCCCGCTCTCAACCATTAAGCCACACCCCTTGAGGGCGATAGACAATTACTTAATTATTCATATCGAACAATTCTAATAAAAATTTAGTAGAAAATCATGTGACATTTTGGGTCAAACCTAATCTAAAATTAATTGACTTAGCTTCAGCCAATCAGATTTCAGGACAAAGTGAAACTTTTTTTTTATTCTCAAACTTCAAGCTTGAATTACCCTATTTATATAGGTTAGTAATCTAAAATTTAGATTTTTTTTAGAGAAAATTATGTTGTTTCAAATTTTTAAATTAAAAATATAAGTAATCATATTTGATCAAAATTTAGATCGAGTCTGAACATGAACATAAATTTTTAGACTTACTGAACAAAAACAACTCACTGCCAATACTAATTTTACTCCAATTAAATTAAATTTGACGGTAAAATGAAATTTTGTGTATCATTAAAAATTCAACTTTAAAAATCTTAAATCATTCAATTTTTAGTTCAATTTTTAACTTCTCGGTTCGATTTACTTTAATAACTTCTGTTGTTAAAAACTGATCAATTAATTAATTAATCTGTCAATTTTTGTAAATTAATACATTTTTATAAACTAAAATAAATCAATTAATTTTATTTAACAATATCTTTTAATCATATTTTAAATTATTTAATTGTTAGATAATTTTACGATAATCTAATAATAACATTAAAATTTTTTAATATCTTTAACATCTTGTCCTATCAATTTAACATCAGTATTTTAAACATTGAGATCTTTTATGGGCTTTCCATAGTTGTCCTGTTGACATGTTTGCTTCGTCTTCAAGGAAAAGGAATGTCAAGGTCCAGATATAGAAGGTGACATTATGCTTGGGACCATAGTCATGGGACGTGACAATAGTGAGTGCGTACCATGAGAATAGTGGGTCAAGCTAACTTCTAGAAATAAAGTTACCGTTTTATTTATGATATTGCGATTATAGTTTAACTTTTTTTGATAATTCAGAATAAATATTAATGATTTGATTTGATATAATAATATTAATGAGTCAGACGGAGCCGTTAGGGTGGCCCGTGACTCGATGAGTCAAGATAGGTTAGCACGTGGACTAATCCTGCCAATCAAGCCTCTCTTATATTTAAAAAAAATGCCAAAAGTGGTATCTTTTTTGTAGAACGACTAATGACATTATTTTTGAAGTAATAACCGAATCTCGAGCTGGACCGGGGCATCCACTTTTGGCTCGTAGCTTGTCGATTACCCTATCAACCCAACCCAACCCAAATTGATATCCCTAACTTAATCTAGTTTGAGAGTTTATATATTAAGAGAAAGATGATTACTAATTTGTGTTCGAATGAATTGAAGTTGAACTCAAAAATTAAAAAATTCAACCTACTTTATTATAAAAACTCTTTGTTTTGCGAAGACCGAAAGAAGGGTAATCAATATATATAATTTTATTTTTGTAATCAATATATATAATTTTATTTTTGTATTTTTTAAAAGAGATTATTAATATGACCCAAATATGTGATCTTTTGATCACAAATGAACAAATTTATTAATTGCTTAGAGACTCGCCCTCGTTTTCAATATGAAATAATTTGATAAATTAATATTATTATAATATATGATTTTAAAATTTAAATAATATTATTTAAATTAAAATAATTTAATGAATTTTTAAGAATTTAACTAATTTAGAAATCACTTAGAAATTGAATAAACTCTGGTTGGGTCGGCTATATTGGGCCCGAGCCCAATCCCACAGGCCGATCGGTCGGTCTCACATCCATCAATTAATTCGGGCCTGACCCACACATCCATGGCCCAACAGTAGAAGA
>JANJEY010000004.1:3134225-3147318 GCA_024703695.1 Erythroxylum cataractarum | reverse complement strand
CTTTGTCTCAAAGATGCTCACTCCACTCCCCTGTTCTCATCACATTCAAACTGTAGTTACTACCTAATCGGTTAGCTTCACTGAGTACAAAAACGTTCGTGGACAGTGCAAGTGATTGCTTACCCAAGCAGTCTTTCCATTACCCAGCTCAACCTTGTTCATGAACGCCCTGTCGATGCCACTAGCCGCCACTGTCAAGAGCCAAGGTGCATGATTCGACAGGCTACCGAAACTCGGCCCGTCGTTCCCGGCGGACGCCACAGTGAGAATGCCATTCTTGGTGGCGTGAAATGCCCCTATAGCTAATGAATCCGACACATAATTGCCACTTGCACCGCCGATAGATATGGATATCACATCCACACCGTCATGTATGGCGGCTTCAAACGCAGCTAGTATGTCCATATCTGAGCAGCCTGAGTTAACCCAGCACACCTTGTACGCAGCTAATCGAGCCGATGGTACTGCACCACGAGCATCACCTCTGGCCAGACCGAATAGGCTCGCATCTGAAACTAAATTCCCAGCCACCGTCGAAGATGTGTGCGTCCCATGGCCTTGTGCGTCGACCGGAGACAATACGTCATCAGGATCAGGATTAGTTCCGTCCAGCTTGAAGTATCTAGCTCCGATGAGCTTGCTTTAACCAAGATAGGAGTTGGGAGAAAAAAAGAAAGAAAGAAAGAACACAGTGAAGTGTATTAAACCCATGTTTTTGTTCAATCAACTCTTGTCAGATTCATGGTCAAAGAAGAAGATCAGATCACGTACTTGTTGCATCCTGAGAAATTAGCGAATGGACCACAAGTGCCTTTCCATTTTTTGGGTGGAGGACCGAGGCCAGTGTCCCCGAAACTCTCAGATTGTGGAGTGACTCCTGACAAATCAATAATCACTAACAGATTACATAACTTTTGTTCTTGTGAAAAGCTCAGCTGATCAATGGAAATTTATAGAACCTGTATCGAGTAGACCAACAACAATGTTTCTCTCCACCTTCAGGTTCCTTCTTGTATTGTTGGGAAGCCCGACAAAATCCCATGATTTAGTTGTATGAAGCTTGTGGTATCGGTTTGGAAACACAGAAAGAACACTGTCCAAGCCTGAACATTCAGACAACAACCTCGTTACTGTCTTCCCAAATTTGGAATCCATAACATATATGCAAATGCTTGCAGATACCTGATAACTGATCAGCTTCAGCTTTTGATAGTTTCGCAGCAAATGCATTAAAGCTCTTTGTATAGCTGTATACTATGGACTCTTCAGCATCCTGATCGCTGCATAATCACATTACAAGTGATGAGATAAATGAAATTTTAACGTTGACGATAAGTTAACTCCAAAAACCCGTTTGCAGTTCGGATCGCAGGCTGCAAATCGCCTGCACGAAGCTAAAATCGCTAGTAATCACCGGTTAATCATATGGCGGTGATTTCATTCATTCATTCCAGGACCTTCATTGGCAGCTAAATATAACAGGCAAAGAGAAGATACTTGAATAAACCTAGTACCTACCTCGATTTTACTGAGGAGAGGATGTTAACGTGTGTTTCTACTGCAGAAGCGTCATTCCCTGTGTCATCTCCAAGATATACCACGTAGAAATCCTGTTTCATTGAAAAACTATTCAGGATTATTGCCTGGAAAATGTCTAATTCTTAGATATTCAGGATCTACAAGTCCTGAGTAAGAGTAATTCCACCTTCTTCTGTTCGTCTTCATTTGTAGCAAGAACACTGATCATCAGGAAAATTGACAAAATAAGCAGAATAAAGAAACAACTGAGAAATCCACCCCTCGACATGATCTTAGCTTTGGATTGAGATAAAACCTGGATTGTTCTTCAGGTCTTGTATATGTGTATTAATAACAATCAGATCACAATCTTTGGAAGGGATAAGCACAAGAAACGTTTACTTAACTTTTCTTCAGTGCAATTGGTTGGAGAACCTTAAAAGAAAGACAACTAAGTTCTGGTCACAATTCACTGGTTAATCAATGTTCAGAGCTCATGATTGCTTCCTAGTAATATTTTGTTAAGATTGTTTCCAATATATGTTGATCTTCCAAAACTATTTCAGTATCAATTTTATATATAACAGTTCATTTTCCAAAATTAAGAAATTTTAAATCTTAAGAAAAATAAAATTTCTTTTTTTTTCTATATGTATACCACTAAGATTTCAAGCCTATAGTCACTAACTTTTGTGCATGAGAACATATTTCAAAGTGGTAATCGATTATCTATGCAACAATTACCAAAGTCGTATACTGTAATGGAGATAATGTGACTTAGTGGGAATTGATCCAACATAAAAAGACAACACCTTCTTGGACAAGATCAAAACGAACGTTCTCAATAGCTTGTTTGGAAACCAAGAAACAGTAAACATCAAGAAAGCCTGTATTTTACTTGAATTCCAATTCAAGTAAGTCGGAAGTATTCAATGGGTAAGAATGGTCTTGGAAGTAACCTAAAGTTTCCAAAAGAAGTAGTTTAATGGCTTGGGTTCGATTACAGAAGGCCCTTCGTACCATTTTGTAGGAAAATAACACCGTACCTGTACTCTTTTTAGACCCAAGGTTTAGTCTTTAATCCTAAACTTGGCATGATTGAAATCCAAGTATAGTTTTGGAGTTAGGATTTAGGGGTCTACGCTTCTTTTGAATCCTATTAAGTTAGTTAATGGATACGGTAATCAAAGAAGAAGGTAAGTTAAAGAATAGCTACGGATTAGATTGGGATTAGGTTGCAACTCAAGTAGGCTGTCCAGCTCACTTAGACTCTTTTTTTTTTTTTTTTTGGGTTGATTGTAGTTACGAGGTGTTACGAGAAAGTCTAAATTATGAGAGCAATATTTTGAGTTATCTACATTCAGACTAATCTTTGTTAGCATCGAGTCAGTCCGTAAGAAATAAAGTGCTAGTTAAACTGAAACTTTTTGTTAAATGATAAGAGTACTGAACTACTCACACCAACCAATTTAGTTACTTAGAGTCATTTTAAGATGATGTTATCTTAATTTAATTTCTTAAAATGATATTATTTTATTGCAAATAACATCTATATTAGTTAAAGATCAGGTTGTGTATTATTAGATTTTTATAAATTATGCGTTTCAGCGAGATTTTTACTGAGTGTTATTGTTAAAAAATAATATTATCTTAATTTTAATTATTTAAAATTTATAAACTAGAACAATTTATTTTAAAATAGTATATTTGAATTTTTTAATATGGCTCGAGCATGATCGGACTGAAAAATTATGTTAAACCTTAGGCTTGACCCAAAGTTTGGTCATGTTTATGTCCATATTTTTAATTTAAAATTTCAAAACAACGTTGTTTCCTTCAATAAGTTAGGACTTTGGGTCGGCGGACTGAATTCAAACCAAAATCAATTTGAAGTCTTTTTTTTTTTAAGTCAAAACTTAACTTAAAATTCGTTAAATGCCTGTTTGATTAAGCTTTTAGAGGGTAAATACACACTTTTTTCATTGCAAAATTTTTGTAAATAAGTGTTTAGCTCTAAAATAAAAAAAATATTTTTTTAGTAGATATAGTTTTTTTGACAGCTAAAATATAACTTTTTAATAAGCTCAAATTTGGAACTTTTCAAAAAAGTATTTTTTTCATGTAAATTTTTTAGATCAATTAATGAATCTATTTTAAGTCCATTTTATC
The DNA here is from genome assembly GCA_024703695.1 of Erythroxylum cataractarum. NCBI lineage: Eukaryota > Viridiplantae > Streptophyta > Magnoliopsida > Malpighiales > Erythroxylaceae > Erythroxylum > Erythroxylum cataractarum. The sequence continues at coordinate 3,143,631 of JANJEY010000004.1, read as the reverse complement.
ATTATATTTTACACCTAATTTCTACATTACCCACAAACTAATCTTCACGTTTATTTTAAATTTTGTATAATATTATTTATCTTATTTATATGTTTTAATATTTATTTTTGATATTAGTTTTACTTATATTATAATCTATATAAAAGATTTAGTTAGATATATTTTTATTTAATATTTATTTTTTATATTAGTTTTACTTATATTATAATCTATATAAAAGATTTGGTTAGATATATTTTCATTAATGTTTCATATGGTTTAAAATTATATAATAACTAATATACTGTGCTTTGTATATTGTTTAATATACTTTAAATAATATCTATATGCATAAATAATTTATATTACAAAATAAAATATAGTTAAAATTAATAAAAATACCTTTTATTTTTATATTGTCAAAAGTCTACTACATGAAGCTCTCTAAAAAAAGCTATTTTTAAATTGACAACTAAACAGTCAATTAACTTATTAAAAAAATGCTTCTGACAAAAACTTTACTAATATAAGATTATCTAAATAAGTATTAACTTAAGTTGAGCTTATCGATCGGAATTAGGTCAGCCGTTGTCAATATTAAGCACAATTTATCAAAGTCAGGCCTACCCCGAAATCTTGAAATCCGATCAAGGTCGAGTCCAAATTCTTTTAAAAAAAATGTTCTTAGGCTCTTAAGCCGTGCTCGGCCCAATCAAATGTCATCCCTAGTTAAGATCACGAATGAGGTCTTCTAGTGTTTCGTCCCGGTACAACAAGTGTGAACTATTGACTATCAAGATCTTGCTATGTCCGTATCATATCCGTTTCGTCAACAAAAGCGATCCTGTCCATTCAGCTTTGTACCACTTGGTTTTGAATTGTCAACGGACGGTCCGATTCAGTGCCAGCAAAAGACAAGACAACTGACTTCTCCCACAAAACGTAGGTGGCTTGCCTTTGTTCCTTCCTAAAAACTCAAGAGTCGTATGGATATTGGTCGAACACTTGTATCCTAACCTTTAAAAGCAATTAATTAAATTCAGATTTATCTAAAAATAAATAATATCCAAGAATTAAGAAAATAAATAATTTATTTTAAATAATAATTAAATTATTTTTTAAGCATCATAATATTTTACGTATCTAATAATTCCCATTTAAACATTTTCAACGTCTTATTTTATTATCTCTAAAATATGAGATCAGATAATCTATTTCACTTTTGCTATTTTAATACTATTCTAATTTATTTTATTCATATATTTATGTAAGACTTATATAAACATATAGATGAAATAAATTAAAAAAGCGTTAAAACAACAAAAGTAAAACAACGCACACCTAAAGGGGATATGATTTTTTGTATTTTCTACTCTGTTCCAACTTTGTTCTACTTCATCTTGATCATATATTAGCTCTATTTTATCTTAGTTATACATTTATGTAGGACATTTGTTCTAACATTACTTTACTTCATTATATATTTATATAAATTTCACATAAATATATGACTGAGATGAAGTGGAACATAATTAAAACAAAAATCATACATAAATATATAATTCATACATAAATATATAATTAGAATAAAGTGGAGCAAAATTGGGATGGAATTAAAAAAAATAGAGAATATGAGAGGCACCTAATGATCCCAAAAAACTAAGGTGTAGTTGCTTGTCCTTGTCCTTGTCCTTTTTCAGACATCTGAATCGAATATTGGACAAAAAAATTAAATTAAATTATATAAAGCATTCACGTGGATAAAGCATGAACGTGCACATACCAATATGTTTTGTCTTCTTTCTTATTCTTACAAAGAAATGCAAAAAAAGAAGAATAAAAGAAAAACATGTGCACTTTCCTAGTTCAGAGATCTCAAACCCCCGTCTGCTTTATTTCTTACATGCTCTTCCGTAAAGCCTGTCTCTGCGCCTACTATTTCAACATCTGTAATGGCGGCAGACGATCTCTCCTCTCCCCTTCTCATCTCCGATGAACCCCAGATCGTCCTCAACGTTCACGACGACGAGGACTTTTCTCGACGATCGTCATCAACCCTATCCAACGGTGCCGGCCTCAACAATCATAGTCGTCAAGATAAATATGGCGTTGACTCAAAGAACCCTTTTGAGTTTATTGGGTCGGAAGGGCTTTCCGTGCCTCCATCGTGCACGGTGGATCCGTTTCGCAATGGGACGCCGTGTGTTAATGGGGTTTATGAGGTGATTAAGATTGTGGTGTGTTTACCGGTCGCGGTTGTGAGGCTGGTCCTCTTTGGACTTTGTTTGGTGGTGGGGTTTGTTGCAACCAAATTTGCTCTTGAGGGCTGGAAGGATAAGCATAATCCAATGCCCAAATGGCGTTCGAGGCTTATGTGGATCACTAGGGTTTGTGCTCGTTTTATTCTTTTCTCTTTTGGGTAAAGCTTCTTCCCTTTCACTGTCTTCATTTCTATGCTTGATTTTGCAATTGAATTTGTATTGAAAAAATTTCATGGTTCTTTGGTCGTTTTTTCATTTTATATGGTTGCAGTTACCAATGGATAAAAAGAAAAGGGAAGCCTGCTCCTCGCGAGATTGCTCCAATTGTTGTATCAAATCACATATCTTATATCGATCCTATATTCTACTTTTACGAATTATTCCCTACTATTGTTGCAGCCGAGTCGCATGATTCAATCCCTTTTGTTGGAACTATTATAAGAGCAATGCAGGTATTTTTGTTAATAAGAGTCTTTTAGTGTTTTCTCTTCCCGAGTTCTTGGTGATAAAAATGGTTTTGTTATTTTTCCCATGCGTGGCAGGTTATATATGTTGATCGGTTTTCACCTTCATCAAGGAAGAATGCTGTAAACGAGATAAAGGTAGGAACTTTCTGTAATTTTTACCTTTATGCTTTTCTACTTTACTAGTAATGATATATATTGTTTTCGCTTAAGCTACACTATTGTATATTTGTTGTAATCGTGCCGTATGTTGTGGTACCTGCTATCTGAAAGTGTTGTATGTACCTGCATTGTGCATTTTCACTCATTCCCAACTGGTTTTTATTACTTGAATTTTCTCTATATCAAATGCTCCTCCACAATCCTGTTCTGTTACGTAGCAAGAGAAATTTAGATGATTTTTATATAAATTTATAAGCTATTTGATACAGAAATGTGCTTTCGAGGATCTGAATACAGAGAAAGGCTTCTTGCGACAGATTTCCACGTTTACTACTCTTTCCTGAGGGAACAACAACAAACGGAAGGGTGCTTACGTCATTCCAACTTGGTGCATTCATCCCAGGCTATCCAATCCAACCAGTTGTCGTTCGTTATCCTCATATTCACTTTGATCAATCATGGTAAAGTTTTGCTTGTCATATGAAATTTCATTTAGGTTGTTTTCTATACTTTTTTACTCGGTGATATTTAATTTCACGTACCATTTTGTCAGGGGCAATATTTCTCTGGGAAAGCTCATGTTTAGAATGTTCACACAGTTCCACAATTTTATGGAGGTATGTTCCCATGATCAATAACTTAGATCTTTTGCTGCCGTACAAACAGATAATGCAAAGCTTAGTTGATGAAGAATGTTAACAATGTGTTAATAGTTTATTTTTTCTTTTTAGACAACAAAAATATTTCTTCTTTATTTTTTTCTTTTTAGCTAAGGTTGTAAGTCTAGGAAACAATAATAAGAATCCTTGATAAATAAGAACCTTTCAATAAAGCAAGTTTTGAAATTTCCCTACTAGCTTTGAGTTTTTAACTAGGTGTGGTTCTCTCTTCTGAGAGTGATCTTTAGACCCTATGAGCAGTTCTTGATTTCCTACCCTTGGAGTGATTCTTGGAACTACCCAATGTTTGTTTCCTTAAATGAAATTCCAACTATTTTCCAGCCTAAGTTTCCAGCAATCCAAATTTGAAGTTCGACTGCTATTGCTAAAATTTCAGACCTGAAATTTGAATTTTCAGCAGCCTAACAACACCCAAAAGCCCAGATTCCTAGTTTCTATGAGTTTTAGTAGTAATTTGATATCTCTTCTACTCGATCTAATCATTAATCATTTGAAATTTTTTACGCTTTCATTAGGTGGAGTATCTACCCATAGTCTCCCCTCTTGATAGCTGCAAAGATCATCCTGCCAATTTTGCTCAAAGGGTGAGTAATTAATTTGCGATCATTTATTAAGTTGAAAATTCATTTCTTCACTGCATTTTCTTGACTTTCAAGTTCAAACTCCACGTTTTCTATCTTGGTTCACTATTTCACATGTTGGCTATGATGAGTTTTACTCGGCACATTTCTTTATTCCATTTGTGAGTGTGATAGAGTGATATAATATGACTATGCAGACTGGTCGTGCTATTGCTAGTGCACTTAATGTTGTTCAAACTTCGCATTCCTATGGAGACGTTTTGCTGCTTATGAAAGCATTAGACTGTAGAAAGGTAAGACTGCTTCATCCAAATCTTACTCTTTTCGAGCTATCCAGATTTTTAAACTAGTCTTTGTGGAAAAATCATGGCTGACATGTGCATTGGTGTTAAAGTGTGTTTCAATTTATAAATTCTTGAATGATGACTTCTCGTGGAAGTGTATTGAACTGCAAAACCGCACTCTGAGAGATGAAACATCTTTAGGAAAATAGTTATCTTTGTTGACTTTATTTTGATATTGATACATAGCTATGTGGATTAGCTCAACTTGTCTTTGTCTTAGCCATACGTTGTTACCCTGACTTTCAGTCACTTTGAACTTTATAGATGCATTTTAAGCAAATAATTTCAAACACTTCGCAAGGATGGTTGCAATTAGGTCTGTGCTGAATGAAATATGGGATTGGCTGTAGTGGTTCTATTGAAATCTCTGGGCGTACATGTTTAATATATTATAGGTTCTTTGCTCACTCGAGTGAAATTGGAATTCACATGTTGTTAGAGCAATAAATCACATTCATTCAGCAGAAATATCTCATTCTCCTTAATGAAAATAACTTTGCAGGAGAATCCCTCAAGTTTTATGGTTGAAATGGCCAAGGTGGAAGAGGTATGTTTATAAATTGAAATGCTTTGCGTGTGTTTGTACACCTGGAAGTGTGTTTCTGTCTCCATGTCTGTGTGTGGTAAGGGAGAGAGTGCTGTGTGATAGTGACATACGACTAGATGTTACTGTGTTTTATATTCGACAATGATGAGGTTGTTTTTCCATGCCAGCTATTCCACATCAACAGCTTGGAAGCTGTGGATTTCTTGGACAGGTTTCTCTCTATGAATCCAGATTACAGGTACGTGAATAAAAGGAAGTTTTGGCTTTTCATTTATCTGGACAGCTTTTAGCAATTTGTACTTATCATTTTTATCCCTCTAGTGAAGAGCTAGTGGCAAATCCTATAACGAGATTGTAATTATTGGTGTAAAGTTCTTAATTTGTTTGTTTTCAGTTTGTGGTTTTAAAATTATTATAAAAGCAGTGGTTGTGACTCATTTCTTCTATACACAGTGGTCGAGTTAGATATGGCAACTTTTTAAGGGCTCTGAAACTGAGGCCTTGCCGCCTTTCAGAGGAGGTTAGTTATTTCAGGAAATCTTGATCTTCTGCTTGGATCTACTCTCTCCCATTAACCTTTTTGTTTTGCTGACATGTACTGTATCTTATTACTTCCTTTGCAATAGGATGGAGAACAGTTTAAGTTCAATCTTTTACTCTTTTTTTTGTTTTGCAGGTTTTCAGGTTCATTGATGTAGAGAGGAGTGGAACAATCACATTCAAGCAAGTAATCATCTTTCTACCCTCTGAATCTAGATCCACACATGCCTGCTTAAATCTTCTGTGGACTTGCTTGCATATGTGTGGTTACTCAAACTGTATGTTATGTTTTTGGTACCGCGTAAAAGGAATTCATGCTTCATATAGATTTTGGTTGGTGTCCTTTTACCATGGACATTGGCAAGCTTTAGACCTTGTTTCTTCCTTGCAGTTCCTATATGGATCAGCTCACGTCATGAACCTGCCTCTATTCTTACAAGCCTGTGAACTAACATTCCGTAAATGCAGTACCAGGGAGCATTATCAAATTTCTGAACAAGAAGTACGTTCTCTCCCCCTTTTGATATTTATAGTTTGATGTTTGTTTACGAGTTTTGACTTTCATTCTTGTTTGCTATTTGCTTTTGCATCAGTTCGGGGACGCCCTTAGACTATCAATTCCGGACTTGGATAAGGATGAGGTAACCGATCTTTTCCTGTGTTTTATATCCTTCAGTTCATCACATCAATCCGTGGAGAAATATATTTTTTAGTTTGTGTAACATATGCTAATTTGTCCATTACACTTCAATGTGTTGTATGACGGGAAGAGACCAACAAGTATTAGTAGTTTAGCTTGTGGTGATTGGGTCATTGATTATGTAAGGTTTTTGGCCTAATCACAGAAATGGACGTCTGAACAGCAAATCTGAACCAAACCCTCATTTGTTTACTCTCAGGTGCACGGGCTCTTCAATTTGTTTGACGGCGACGGTGACGGAAGCGTCGGCAAGGATAATTTTGTATATTGCCTGAGAAAGAACCCTCTGTTAATAGCACTGTTTTCAGCTTTGTTGCAAAAGGACTCATCATAAGACATGAGTACAAACAATTTGATGAAGACAGGTTGTATGATTGTGAGTGGTTCTTGTGCATACTCAGGGGCTAGTGTTGTTTGTACAAACATATTCCTCTTGAAAGTTGGTTTTCTAACTCAGATCTCCCAGATCCTGCTTCCTGAAGGACTTTGGGTGTGATGATAGAGAAATAGATTGATCGAGAGCGGTAAAAGGGTTTTGTTTTTGGGCATTACCGCTTTGATATTTGACTGTGAGCTCATTTTGTAACAATGGTTTTACCATTATTAGTTTTCCATATTAATCCAATCATAGAAAAAGGGTTCCTCAAGGACAAGTTGTCTTCAGCTTTCTTGGGTTTGAAAGTTTTGAGTTTTCAATTAGCCATCAAGTGAAATTAGGAATTTGCAGATATTTATTGATCAAACTGGTCAGAATTATAATTTTTAAAAAATATATAATTAAATTGAAAAAATATAATTTTTAAGTAAAAATATGATAAAACTGTTTATTATTTATTTAATAAATAATGCAAACATAAATAAGATTGTATTAAATAAACTTTTTATGTTATTTAGACAAATGCGAAGTGATTATAAATTATTTAACTAATTATATTAGTTTATTATCATCATATTTAATATTTTAAAAATTTATATATTTATATTAGTAATATATATTTATTAAAATGTATATATGAAAAATATTACAATATTTTTAAAATATATAAAAATAATATTTGAAATTAAATTTATTTTAATTTATAAGAAATAATTGAAAATAATATTAATAAAAAATATGTTAAATTAAATTTATATTGTTACAATTTCTTAAGATATGATTTAAGTAAAATAAAAAGAGAATATATTGATGGATTATTTACAATTTTATAAAATTTAAAAGTTATTGTATAATTTGAAACAATATTTGATATTTAACAATACCAATATAATACCACTCAGGGACCCTTACGGGCACACATGAAAATTATGACACCTTTTTGGCTAGCCCAATGGTTAACACTCACTTTAAACAACTCAAATTGGTTGCATCATCAACTAACCAAAGTCGGATTGAAAATGTGTATCACTACGTAGGTAGTTCCAAATATCGAAGCTAACAACCCTTAACGCCTATCCATCGGCTTACACGAGCACAAATGCTCTCGTCTTTTAGGAATCTCTACTTCACTTACATACTCTTACTCGTTATTCCCTGTTAATGTTTTTGACTCAAGGCAGCGGATATGTTTAGAAGCAACAGTTCCCAAACTGTCATAAACTTTCTAACACATAAAGTTCTCAATTGAGGCGAGTGTAGAGCATACTCATTGTACATCTTAGGCATTGAGGCAACATGATTTTTCAAGGTTTGAAGTTTTCAAAAATGATAAGGGAGTTAGGAAAAAAAACACTCTTCATTTCATTTAAGCGTAAATGTTAGTATACCTACAACTGAAACTAAGTCCTGTTTTTATAAGCGAAGCAAGGGTCTAGAAGATAAATCTACCTAGAGACAAAATGATTACACTTTAACAAAAGTAATCTAATAATTCACCTAACCTTATCAAAAAGAAATCTTCTTTTAAAAAAGTCTTAAAGTAAACAGTACTATTTTAAGAAAAGTCTAAAGGTAAACAAAAAAATGATAAAATGAAATCTTCAACTGACGGTGATATGTAGGTCTATCTTTCATCATGTCACTAGTTATCTCATGATTACTTTACAGGTGTAAAGTAGTATCTCATAACATAATTGATCCAAAGTAACCAAGGCTTTATTTATGGCGAACAGGTGTTTGCCATCCTTGAAGATTTGATGGAGAATCTGGATCACTTGAGTCATCAGCGTCAGCAAGATAATGTCTTTTTTTTTTACTGGGACTAAACTCAGGCATGTGTAACTTATGTAGGAAATGATATAACTTAGTTTCATCAATGTTGTGAGTATCTTCATTGGGATTTTGAGCATCTTGGAAAACTGAGTTGGACGGTTGAGAATGTCCTGCAGATTGTGAGGCGTTAGTTTCACTGTCTTTTGTATCATATTCAGGATTATTGGGACCAGGAATGTTGACTTTTGGTGCTTCAGGTTCACCAGGCATAAATTCTCCGGGATGTGGTCCAATAGATGTTGTCAATATTGGATAATAGAGAAAATTATTAATCTTTTTAAGTAAATTTCTCAAAGATTTTAACACGTTTTCCTTATGTCGTGGCCAATATAAAGATGTATGCCAGAATTGGACACGTTGTTCAACATAAAGAACAACATTATGTGTTTCTTTGTATGAACGATGGATAATGAAGAAGCACTAAGTAGTTTGTTGTCTAGCTAAAGCTGTCCATAGACGATGTTGTTGAACAATGATAAAACATTGATGTTGCCATTGAGATAATTGTTGAAACCATTCTAAAAATGTCCATAATAATGAACTTCCATTGTTAGGCTCACAGAGATGTTGATACAGTTGAAGAGGAAAAACTGTAAAAACACAAACATAAAGGGCAGAAAGTGCCCAAAGATACCATAACGTGTTTTCTGATAAGGGATCTTGAAGAAGATTCACATTAAGGTATGGTGCTTTGAGGTTGAACATAACAGGATTTCCAATAGAATTATGTTCATGCAAAAATAAATGCATGTAATAGAATAAACTATTACGTGCAAGTGGGCAACTTCAGAAACACTAGTAGGAGGACTAGTCATAGGAGGAAAAGACTTCTTTGTTAAAACAAGCATAGGTTGATCAGTCATTCTACAAAATTGAGTAGAATCAAAAGAAGTATTAAAAATCTTTATGTGATTTTTCTGAAGAGAAGAGGGATACTTA
>JANJEY010000004.1:3119263-3129511 GCA_024703695.1 Erythroxylum cataractarum | reverse complement strand
TATGCATCGATACGACCTACGGGCGTCCTGGTATATACTCTACGTTAAGGGGGCGCTACACTTACTCTGCTCCAGTGATCTGGATCTAAATTTATAGATGTTCATATAAGGTGAGATCTTCCAACTTGATGTTGAAATCAGATACTATGGTCAAGATGACACTTTCATTGTTGAGAGTAGTCAGCAAGGTACCAATAAGTGCATTTTGGTACGTTTTGTAGACAGTGTCAAGAAAGGATATCCTAGCTGTTGTAGGAATACCTTTTCTTCCATGTAAGGTAAGAACAAGGCGTAAAGCTCCAACATGAAGATGTGTATAGTTGTGCTCTGTCCATAAGGTGATTAACTCTTTAGGAATTTCAATATTTACGTACTGTTCTGTAGTTGTAGATCTGAGACCACATTATTTCAGTTTTAAACTTTGGATGATTTCTTTCACACGAGATCTAATAGTAGATAGCACACTCCTAATATTTCTCGCCTAAAAACGGTCATGAGAATATATACTGTAAGGACTCAACAATGGTAATGAAGACTCACACACACGATTTTCTACAGGCACATGTATAATTTTTACTAAATTTTCTAGTTTGTTTGATAAAACACGCTTCACACTTCTAAACAAACTAAATAGAGACAAATTAGACGATAAATGAACTGGATCTGAAGATAATGTTTACATAATTCTTATGCAACTCTCTTCTTATTCACTTCCTAACCTGAAATCAATGTTACCCACCTGACAAAGATGCGAATGTTGATTATGTTTCGAAGGTAAACCACAAGTAGTAGTGGAAAACCCCCTGTAGCACTAAGGCTAACAGGACACAAGGTGATAAACACCAAGGGGTACGCATGTTTCTTCGATTGAACTGACTATACTTGACCAATAGACAAAGATACCACTTAGGGTAAGGGAAAGTGTTCCCGGCTTCGTTCTATGTCTCCGATACCACTCAAGGACCCTTACGGGCACACAGGGAATAATTATGTAATAGTACCGATAACATTATTCAAACATAAGAAAAAATATTATTAATATTATTAATATTTAATATCAAATATTAGTATAATTATTAGTTTTTATATAACTTTTTTATTCCAAATTTTATTCTTTTTTTTATATTCCTTTCCTGTTAGTCACTAACCAAAACCTATAGATTGTACACGTCAAATCCTCTATTTCAGTTATTCTATTATATTAAATCTCATCTATATATTTTTGTGGAATCCACACAAATGTATTGATAAGATTCAATAGAACATGATAAAATTATGATCGGGATAGCGGATTTATAACTATCAAGCTTAGGTGTGGGTCTTTGTCGAAATAGAATGACCTTCTTTTTTATTTATTATTTATCGTTAATAGTATCCAATTTAAATATAGCGGATGGTGTTGCTACAGTTGGTGGTGATCTCTTATTGAGCAAAAAATTATTTGTCGCTTATATGTCATGGAAATGTTACAATTTTGAGAGTGCTGTACTCATTAGTGAATGTCTAATATCTGAAAATATTTATACTTTTTTTTACATACAAAAATATAAAATTCACACTCATATGACAAGTTAAGATTATGAAAAGATCACTCCAAAAATTCCGTATTTATAAACCCATATACTCCAAAATTTTGACAACAATGAAATTGTGATGCTAGGATCTTAGGTAGAGACAAAGAATTGATAACATTCGAGATTGTGTAAGATTATATACGAAAAATCCTTTTTTGACTGTGTCTCTAGCCTTATATATCTTATCGTTAAAAGGTCTTCATCCGTTAGCAGATTTTTTCCAGAAATTTCATTCATTCTGATGTGGTTGACAGGCATGCCTATATTTCTTGATCTCAGATTGTGAGCTATGGTCTTGGACTTGGAGAGCATCTGACACGTCTTAAGACCTTGTCGGCTGAGCCATTCACATCTGTCTTTCATATTAAACATGTATTTTCCATGTGAAAAATATGAATCAGTTGACGAAAAAAAGAGATGGTTTATACTTCATATATTCACAATCACAACACCAATTTCTCTTATAATTACGTCATCTTTTAAAAAAAATTATAATACAATATTTAAAAATATAATAGAAATAAAAATTAAGAAAAATTTAAAAATGACTTTTTAATTTCTTGTTTTTATAAAAATTATTTTTCTTATATTATATTAAAAATAATATCAAAAATTATATTATATGAATATTAAATATTAGTATTTATAAACGTGTCTTTATCATCTCTTCCCCCAATATAAAAACGCTAGCAACTTTCTATTGGAGAATCCCAGATTTCTGCGTCCGATGATTGGACCAGTCCCACCGACCGACGGTTGCAATTGGCTTACACTCTTCTGAGTGACGTCATCCAAAGTATCGGAAGTGACGTAGACGTAGGATGTCACCATCTAGCATCTGAGCCGTCGGATCAGGAAATGATGAAAGCACGCGTTGTGGTCCCCGCGAGACAAGGCATCGTACCTGTACCAGTTAATATTAGACTAAATTGGCAAAGGTCCATGAAAAGAACAACCTTATCAAGTTTGCATAAAGCAGCATAAACCCACGTGTTGGCTGGACACGCGTGAATCTTTATTTTATAGAGTCATTGAAAAAACTTTGTGTTATGTACACTTTTTAAAAAATATATCGGAAATTTGTTTTTCAAGATTTGTCCTGTAATTTTTTTTATTCTCTCTTTATTAAAAAAAATTGTCAATTTTTTAGTTCAAAATTTTAAATTTTAATTATTTTAATAATCTTTATTATTAAAAATTGTCCTGTTGATTTATTAATTAATAATTTTTATTAATTAATAAAATTTTACAAATTATAATTAATTAATTAAGTTTTATTTAACACTTTTTTTTAATTAAACTTCAAGTTCTTTCAGATAAGGACAATATCTTTCAATCATACCTTTAATTCTTTAATTTTATTTAATCTTTAATCAATTTTACGACGATTTAATACTAATTAAATCATTTAAACCTTAAACTTTTATTTTACAGATTTAACTTTCGGTTTAATTTTTAAAATATTAATATTATATAATAAAGACATCAAGTTTTAAAATTAAAAACTTTATTTAAGGTAATAGTTTTGATAATGTTAGTTTTTTAAAATATTTATTTAAATAAAAATTTATATAAATAGTAAAGTCTCAAAATGCTCTTTTCTATTTATGATAAGAAAAAATGTTATCCACAATTAAGCAAAATAAAACCAATTTAAAGATATTTTTATAAGACAAGAAGTTTAGTTACTTCACTATCAATTAAAAATCATTATCCTAATTAATTTAAAATAAATTAAATTTATAAACATATCTCTTGATGTTGAAAGTTAAATAAAATATTTCATTATTTAACTTATATTAAAAATAATACTAAATATTTTGTTGATTGGATAAATTTTGTAGTATGTTTTAATAATTATCACTTAATCATGGTAATTTAATATTTCATTTGTGTATAGAAATATTATGTAGAGCTCTTACTATATGCTGCAACTCTAATTCTTTTTAAATTACAATCATGCAATTATACATCCTTTGTTTAATGTTAAATGTAAAATATAAGCTTATTTTGTTTTTTTTTTCACAATGTAAAATATTAATGTAAATAGTATCAGGCAAGAAAATATTTAATCTTCAATAAATCTCACAAATTGAATAAATAATTTAACACTACATGTATTTAATAATTGTTATTTTCATAAGTAATTTGTTTTAAATAAAATGATTTAAAGCCAAGTAATATATTAAATTGAATCAATATTTATAAGTTTAACGAGTCTACCAACTATCTTTTAAATCATTTATATGTGAAGATAATTAGGGATGACAATTGCTAACTCATGAGTCTAAATTTAGTTGTTTTCAATGAGTCGGTCTATAGGTCAGACCAAAAATTAAACTGACTTGAAACGTAATTATTATAAACAAAACAACATCGTTTTATTTAGAATTAGGCTTCTGGTAGCCCTAGGCCTGGGCAACCCAAGTTCAAATTCAATTTAAAAAAATTGTTCTATATTTTTCTTTTTTTTAAAAAAACTTGGAAGGGATCGACCCATGGGTCAGCATATTACAATCCTTGAATGAATCGCTTAAAATAATATCATCTTTAAAAATTTCGTTAAAACAATATTGCCTTGACCTTAAATTTGTTTTGAATAAAAGATTGGACTATTCAAACTAAGCCTTAAATTGAATTAAGTCAAATTTGAATTCAATTGTCATTTTTAATAGGTTTTGATTATTAGTCGGTTCATACTTGTTCTTAAGTCCGAGATGACTTAAAACTTGCTTGAGTTTATATCCAATCAAACACGAGTCAAGTCCAATTTAATATATGTATTTAATTTTTATAAATTTTCAAACCGAGTCAAATCAAATAACTCAAATTGAAACAAATTCAAGCGCAACTCAAAATTAGACAAATATTTTAAAAGGTCTAAACTTGACTTTAGTTGTTTCTATTAATTTTAGATTATATCGGATTAAGTGAAGTCATTCCTAAATCCTATTTGTCTAATATGCATGAATGTACATCAACAATAATAATATTCAATAAAAATCCTGTTAAGTTGTAGGGATGCAATAGGCCTGAGTCAAGTTTGACCCTAGGTTAAAGTTAGATTCAATTTTTTTAAAAATTAAAAATACAAAAATGATAACGTTTTTAATAAAACAACATTTTTAATAAAAAATATTATTTTAATAATAATTGTGAGCTCTATCTTACCGTTGGGAAAGGTCAAGGTATTCAACCCTACTTATCTCTCTCTCTCAACTAATAAAAGAAGATGATCAAATGCATGATGAATGTCCAGAAGGCGAAAGCGAGTGTAGAAGCGAATGGGACCCACTTCCCACGTGAAGGGAAGTGAGTAGTGAGTGCAATGCCGAAGAAATCACGATTCAAAGGTTTGTAATGCGGATAATGACTCGTTTTAACATATTGTACTATACTTCTATCTCCCTGGCCACGCTATCTCCCTCTTTCTCTATCTCTCATTTTGGTCAAACAGATTTTTCTATTTTTAAGATTTGAATTTGTTTTATTATGTAAGAATAAAATTTTGTACTATCAAAATTTTCTAAATCTTACTTTATTACCACACTTGAGATATAATGATAATGATAATATATAAAACACATAACCCCTTAAAGATAAGATAAATAAGGGAATCTGAATCTAAATGTTTATATGTACTTTTCGTAGACATCACTACAACACAATTTGTCTGTTTTTCTTGCTTAAAAGGTACGAACCCTTTTCATTAATAATGAACCAAAAGAAGGTAAGACCAAGAGATCAACAAAGGAAAAAAAGAAAGTGTCATTTTTTTTATTTTATTACTATTTTTTACTACTTTTCCTTTTTTGGTTTTACCAAAATAAGGAAAAAGATGAGGTTTTTTGTACATTTTATGGTTTTTTTTTTGTTTCTTTATATACGTAATGAAGGAATAATAATATGGATAAATTCGGAAAGGTGGTTTTTTTTTTATAAAATTTGGTGATAAGAAGAAGTGGGAATCAATCAAGACTTGCAAAGACTTCAATTAGTATGTTTCTCCATTTCTGAGTTCTCCTCTTTCCTGTTCTTCTTTTGATGCCTACTTGTGCCAATCCTTGTTTATCACTGGCTTTCTGGGTTTTGCCTATTTGGTAAGATTCTTAGAAAATCTACTGGTAAGAAGCTGTTATGAGTTCTGAATCTTCCTGGTATGTTATTTGGTGTCTGTCTGAATCAATCAGCCTCAAAAGAGTTAATCTATTGTGAGATCTCCTCATGCTTGTAGGTTTCCAAGCTCATATTTCTTTAGCATAAGGGTTTTGTTTTGTTTTGTTTTTTTAATCTGATTCTTGCCTCTTAGTATGCTTTCTTCTTCTCTTTTCCAGGTTCTGGTCTTCTGCTTTTCTTCACTTCAATCACGGTAAAAAATCACTTGCTGTTTAATCAATCCAGGAGGACATTGCTTCGTCAACGGAGTTTCTTCATTCTGTGATAGCTCTATTTAACTTAAAAACCCTGCTGGGAACTTGCTATTTTTGTAAGATTTTTCTGAGTTCACGACTCGAAAGCTTTTTTTTTTTTTTTTAAATGATTTTTTGATTCAAGAGAATCAATAAACTGTGGCTTCTTTGTGTTCAGGCTTTACAGATCGAGAGAATGGTGAGAGGAAAGACTCAAATGAGGCGTATAGAGAACGCAACAAGCAGGCAGGTCACCTTCTCCAAGCGTAGAAACGGCCTCCTCAAGAAGGCCTTTGAGCTCTCAGTTCTTTGTGACGCTGAGATTGCTCTTATCATCTTCTCTCCAAGAGGGAAGCTCTATCAATTCTCAAACTCCAGGTATGATGTTACCATGGAACAATTAATTCTGTACTTAGTTATGTCGATCCTTTAATTAAGGTTCTTGCACTCTTAGGGTTATGTGCATGACCTCTCTCGAATCTCTCTCGTACGGTCACAGAATAAACACAAACTAGTTCAGACAGATCTTGTTCCTAGTTAGATCAGAACTTAGAGATTCTCTTACTGATACCTAAGAAACCCCTAACATTACTGGGATTTGGAATTGTTCATACAACATTCTTCTACATGTAAAGCCATCTTCACAAGTTCAACGATAAGGCTAAACTCAAACCTTAGTTAGCTAGTTTAATGCTATTACAAGGAGAGTAGGTTTCTTATTTGGTAAGTGGGTTGCTATTATAAAACGTAGATTTACTTTACAAAGAGTGTACTTTTTCTGAGAAAAGTTGCTGATTCTCTGAGTGATTTACAACTGAGACATTGAGTTCTTCCATTGAAGATTAGTACGAGTTCATGATGGTGATGAGATGGCTACTAAGACGAAGCATGGAGAGTAGTACTTTTGGAATATGTCTTGGATACTGAAATTACATATGTAAACATCTTGATTTGAAATAAGAGAATATCCAATTGAATAGTCTACAAATTAATTGATAAATCAAAGTGATAGAGTCTAAACAAATTATTGATAGAGTCTCTCTTTTTTTTTTTGGGAAATCTTTTAAGTCATAGCTTATACTAATTCTATATATTTCCACTTTGCATGATGTGTTTAACACATACTTCTATAAGTAAAAATGTGTTATTTTACAAGAAATAGTTCTCAATATGTATATAAATCATGTTTTAGATAATTGAGATTTGAAGTTATTTGTGAATCGAGAGTATTCAATTTATTAACAACATAAGATTCAAAGTTAACAATTTCATAACTAATTTAGTACAATGATTAATGACCCAGTAAAAGAATCCCGCTAATACGGAGTTTAGGAAGGTTTAATGTACGCAGCCATATTCTTAACTAGTAGAATCATAACTAATTTAATATAATTGTATATTCAACTTAAAATTTAACTTATTATCTTTTTATTTTTCGATATGAATTCGATTATTTCCTTGTTCCATAACTCATGCAATAATTAGTTTTGTTTAACATCTTTCTTCTTACATATCACAAGTAATCTGAACTAGGTTTTCTCATTGATTTGGTTTAATCTTGTGTGGTGGTGATGATCTTTGTACGTACATTGGTTTTCTTGCTGTGTTCTCTGGTTATATAGCATGCAGGAGACAATTGAACGTTACAGGAGACACTTAAAAGACAACCCAACCAACAAGAAACCGACTGAAGTAAACATGGAGGTATGGATTTAATTAAACGTTAAAGGGATCAGACGAACGTTTCATTCGGACATCTGATTTGATGTTTTAACTTTGGCAGCAACTGAATTCAGAAACAGCGGACATGGTGAAGAAGATAGAGTTTCTTGAAACCTCAAAAAGGTCAGAACGCGGTAGTTAGGAAATGTGCTTGTTTAGTTGATAGTTGATAGTTGCTGCAGAACTCTCACTGGTTATTGTTGTTGTTGGTGTTATAATTTATCAGGAAACTCTTGGGAGAAGGTATAGCTTCATGTACAATTGAAGAACTACAGCAGATAGAACAACTGCTGGAGAGAAGCGTCAGCAACGTCCGAGCTAGAAAGGTAAATTTGATTAATTAATCATAAGTCAGTGTTTCACCTTATTACGCTTCTAAACTGAAACCCTTAACCTAATTAGTCAATCGTTTCCTATATACAGAATCAGGTGTTCAAAGAGCGGATTGAGAAACTCAGGGAAAGGGTAATTACATTGAGATTCATACAACTTGGTTTGTTCTATCCTGTCATTCCAAGATCTTGAATTGTATAAATTGCAGGTTATATCGTAGTTTACGAGTTATTAGGATGATTACTAACGAAACGAACGTAATTACAGTAAATCATTATTGAAATGAACCTGACTGCAATCCGTAATTTAAAACCCTTGTTCCGAAGTAGGTTTTGGAACTGCTCACATAGATGATAGAACCCTTGTTCAAGAGTTCTTGTAAGTGAAACAATGCAGATGAATTGCTAGCTAACAGGCATGTCTCTGATGTCTGTGTTTGTTGTTTGTGTCTTCGTTCCTGTATGTCTTAGGAGAAGGCATTGGTAGCTGAAAATGCAATGCTGTATGAAAAGGTGATGGTTTCCACTTTTTTTTTAATTTAATTTTCTCATACAAAAACCTTGAAAATATAGGATTAATTACATAGAATATGCCCTAATTTGACTTTTTAAATTATTATTTAGTTATTACGTAAATTCTTAACAATGTCATATTAAAAAATTAATATTTTTAATAAAATAACAAAAACGTAAATGATAATTAAGCTTTTATTTTCCACTCATTGTTACAGCATTGGTTGGAACCATTTCGAGTCTCTAATGATCGGAGGGAGAGCATGGCGGAGGAAGACGGTGGTCCGATATCGGAAGTGGAGACTGAACTCTTCATCGGACCACCAGAAACAAGAAGAGTAAAACGTTTCCCTCCACGAAATTGATTGGTGGTGGGTGAATAAATGTTTTATCCTTATCTTTTTTTTTTATATACATATTAATATTATGAGCTATGCAAATTCTTCAAAAAATATTTTATATTCTAATGTTTTTAAAAAATCTTTATATTTTATTAAATGAACACATACTTTTTTTGTTAAATTTAATGTTAAAAATTCTGCCCTAAATGATATTATTTGTCAGTTCTTTTTTGAAAAAATGAGAAAAATTAACAAAAAGAACGTGTGTTCATTTAATAAAATATGATTTTTTGAAAAATATTAAAATGTAAATATGTTTTTGTAAGGATGAGCATTTATATGTCTAATAAGTTCAATAATATGTACTTTTATTTAACCTAACTTATTGGTTAAATAAGATGATTGGATATTTCTTTTTTGTTTTATGTTATGTTTGGCCTCATGCTCTAAATGGGTCGGTTATGATTGATTTTTTGATTTGGTTTTTAATTTTTATTTATTTTAATAAAATTTATTGTTAAAAATTGAGTAATTTATTAATTAATTTGTCAGTTTATAAATTAATCAATTTGTCAGTTTATAAATTAATCAATTTTATAAATTAAAATTAATTAATTAGTTAATTTTTATGTGACATTTTTTCAATTAAAATTTAATTTTTTTTATAAGTAAAGTTAGAATTTTTTAATTTTATTTTAAAAGTTTTAATTTTATTTAATTTTTAATTAATTTTATAATAGTTTAATATTAATTGTATTTTTTAATCTTTAAATTTCTTCTGATCGGTTTAATTGAATGAGATTATTCATTTAAAGAGTAAACAAAATCAAATATCCTTTTTAGAGATATTTTCTCTTGTTAAATTAAAAGCTTTTAATTTTAAAAATAACTAGAAGACTAAAATTTTATGGATTAAAAATATTCTTAAATGAAAATTGAAAATATAAATTATCACAATAATTTTATTGGACTATGAAAATAATAATCGTATTTAAATCTTATAAATTAAATCTAATTTAGTTCAACTCGATTTGATTTAAATCTTTACGTCAAGCTTTTCATTAAGGATTTGGGTCAGGAGCAAATTTAGTCTAACTAATTTATTGTCATCTCTGATGGAAATAAATCACTTAATAAATATTATTATTTAAAAAATTGAATCAAAAGTTAAGTTGATAAAATAAGAGATTGAAAAATAAATTAATTTATAAAACTGATTGTTTAATTAATAAATTAGTTAATATTTAATAATTAAAATTATTAAAGTAAATATAACGAAAAAAATTAAAAAATAAATTAAAAATAATCAATTCAAATTTTTAAATATTAAATATACCTAATAATTAAATATTTTAAT
>JANJEY010000004.1:3104025-3116554 GCA_024703695.1 Erythroxylum cataractarum | reverse complement strand
CAAAAATTATAAAAGCCATAGAAAGAGGGTTTTTAAAATAATTTAACTTATTATTAATTAAATTTAGTATTTGATATATTTATTATTAATAAGAATTGTGAATAATTTAATTTAATATTTTATGTTTAATTGACTAAATTAATTATTAATTATTAATATGAATTATGAATAATATAATATAATTTAATAATATAATATAATTATTTAATTTAATAATTATTAATAAATATCATTAAATTTAAAATATTTTCAAAATATAAAAAATTTAAATAAAATTTGATTAGATAGTTAAAATATATTTAAAATAAATGTTAATTTATAAATAAAATATTTTTAAATAGTTTATTTTAATAAATTAAGTGTATTTAATTCAAAATAATTTATCTTTATGTAATATATATTTATTATCAAATATAACTAAATTAATATTAACAATCAAGTTTTAATTTTAATGAGAAAGAAAATCAAAAATTGAAAATAAAAACAAGGTTGTAACTAAAAAATAAGAATAGAATTAAAAGGTTCCTAAATTAATGAATTTAATTTAATTGAAAATTAATAAAATTCAAGTCATTGAACTTTATTTTGAAATTAAAGCTGTTTTTATTTTAAATTTATGAAATTTTAAATAATTTGACTTGATTTAATTTTTATTATCTTTCATTATTATTATTTAAATACATATTAAATAAGTTGTTAAATTGTAACAAAATCAATTTGGGGTATGCTTATAAAGTTACATATTTTTAGGTCCGACCAATTTTCATATCTAAAGTCGACGGTACAACCCATATTTATAATTACTATTAAAGTATTAGTGTGTGATTGTGATCCAGATTGGATCTTGAAAACGACGTGCCGTTCTTTGCTCCGTTATCATGAAAAAGTAAAATTAAAAAAATTGACGATAATAAGCAAACTCCCGAAGAAAACAGCAAAAAAGTTCTATCATCAGCGTCAGCCAGTTCTCTCCCGTGTCTGCGACAGAGAAAGAAAGAAGAGAGACTGAGGAGAGAAGTGAGAGTTATACAGAATCGAAAGAGATCTCCGGTTGCTCTCTTTCCTTGTCTTCTCAGTGAGAAAATGTTCTAGAAAATGGTGGACTCTCGCTTCAATTACACGCATTAGGCGTTTTCTTTTTGATTTCGCCAAGATCTCTTCTCAATTCCACTCGTAATTCTTGTATTCTATCTTCCTATGATTTCTTTTGTTCGTTTCAGTTTGTTTCTTTTTTCTGGATTTTTTTATATTTCGGCTTCGTTTTTCTGCAGGTTTTGATTGGCAATGGCGTTGATGAAGGGATTATCTGATGCGAGCGTCCAAAAGTATCGGCCCGGTGGATCTCGATTTCCTGTCACTTCCGTCATTGTTTTGTTACTTCTCGCGCCGTTTGTTCTCTTTGCTTGTTGGAGTGTGTATTCTACCGCTTCGATCGGTTAGTTCTTCTAGATTTCATGTCTCTGTCAACTATTTTAATTTAGTGTTATTAGTTTCCGTTTGATGAAAGCTGAATCAGATAAGAAATGAAAACACGAAGTTACTTGTTTATCAAATTTTTATTGCCGTGGTGGGTGACATGGCATTGGGTGAGGTGGTTATTGCTCCTGTTGATTTTGGGAGAGGAGGCAATTTTTATCCTCCTTTTGAGAATAGTTTTAGTTGTGAACGTATAATAATTTGATAGAAGAATTGAGCAGGTGTTCTAGGGATATTTTTGTGGAAGAGAATACGTGAATTTATGGAAACAGAATGTGTATTGATTCTTAACTTTGGGGCTTGCAAGTTCTACTTGTTATACATTTTTGTTTACGGGCTCAAATGTGCTTTGCGGAGGTGACCTATTTCTATGTTCGCATAGGGGAATATGTAAGAAAAATTCTGGATTGATTCTTCAATTTGGGGCTTGCAAGTTCTGCTTGTTATGCATCTTTGTTTACGGGCTCAAATGTGCTTTGCGGAGGTGACCTATTTCTATGTCCGCATAGGGGAATATGTCTGAAAAATTCTGGACTTCTGCCTGCTTTGTGAAAATAATTTATAAATTTTGGAGACTATCAGTGGGCACCCGTGCACTGTCAATTATTGTCTGATGTTGATGTTCACCAATATATAAACATATATATGTATTATTAATATTCCTGACCTTTTATTTTTGTTGAATCTGGGTGGTGGTTTCTGAAATGATGACTGTCTAGTGCGAATGAAGTCTTGTTTTAAAATTTGTGGCAGTGTGCTATAGCTGTATGTATGTATACATACATACATACATATATACATACATACATACATACATATATTTGAACTTGAATTAGTCAGTACTAATTATCCTGCTTATGCCAGTTTGTTGTCTTCATAATTCTTTCTCCATAAGCATTTCATAACTATGTTATCTTCCTGACCGTTTATTACAGCAGATGATTTCACAAATAGTTTAATATTTTTGATTTACCTTGCTTTTCCAGTCTGTAGGTTGGCTCAAATATTTTGACAGTGTTTTTGGACAGTTCCATTCTGTACTTTTTATGCTATCAATGTTGTATTCTAATTGTCTTTGAGTCTTGTCTCTAAATTTGGAACTCTTTTGTGCAGTACAAACCAATAGGATAGCTGGTTTCAACAATCAGGTGGCTTTTTCTTAACCTTCCTATTCTTCCTTGTCTTTTGTTGTAGAAAATGAATTCTTTTTCTTCTTGTTTAGTTTAAGTCTGGAATATTGGCTGAATGCACAGGGCCTGGGTTGGAGAGAGCAACTGGCTCTACAACATGCTAAATCCCTTTTCTCAAAAGAGGCAAGTTTCTATTGATGATAGTTACTTAAACTGTCTGCAACTAATTGGCTTAATTCGTTATACGGAGCATTTAGGTATGCTTTCTAGTTGCTTGACACCTTTACTATGACAATCTTTTAGGTTATTGATGTTATAGTTGCCAGCACAGCGGATTTGGGACCTTTAAGTCTTGATTCCTTTAGGAAAAACAACTTGTCTGCTTCTTGGAAGGTTATTTCCGAAGAAACTTTAGGTGGCAATAATGTAATTCTTGAGGTAAGATGACTCCTGTGTCTTCCTATGTTTACTTGTGGAATTTGTCCCTAGTCACAGTTGCTTATCAGATTTTTTTTTTTTTTTTGGATTCTTATGTATGTTTCAGCGCAAGAAAACAGATATGGTCATCAAGCAAGAAGGATTTAAGAGAAAAAATGTTGAATTTTCTGGTATTTATATTCTTTTGACTTGGTATTGCATATGATTCTTGTTTGTTGACTGATATGCTCTCTTTGTCCTTGTAGACAATCATTTTCAATCCACTGACACTGCGGCAAAACTTGCTCGAAGGGTAATTGCTGTCTTTATCCTGCAAAACTACTTGTGAACTTGGATACTGGAGATGCCATCTTTCATTTTCTCTATACGGTACTATAAATATCTAGTCTGATGTACCTGTTGTTTCCTTGAGACATCATGCAGCAATTGAGAGACAAAAGACGTGAAAAGCGTGCAGCAGACTTGGTGCAGCAAGAATATGAAGTAATAGTAAAGCTTGAAAATGCAGCCATTGAACGTTCTAAATCAGTTGATTCTTCAATTCTTGGCAAATATAATATATGGAGAAAAGAAAATGAGAATGAGAATACTGATTCAACAGTACGCTTAATACGGGACCAGATGATTATGGCTAGGGTATACATAGGTATTGCTAAGATGAAGAACAAACTAGACTTGCAACAAGAACTTCAGATTCGGCTCAAAGAGAGTCAGCGCACCCTAGGAGAGGCATCAGCTGATTCCGATCTGCATAACAGGTAGCAGAATTATGGACTTTACTGTCTGTCAAGTTATATTCGCTGATTTCTTGATTCCTTATTGATGGTTATGGAAATTTCCTGAAAACTTAATTTACATATGTAATTACTGCTTAGTGCTTCTGAGAAAATTAAAGCTATGGGCCAAGTTTTATCAAAAGCAAGAGAACAATTATATGATTGCAAGTTGGTAACGGGGAAGCTCAGAGCAATGCTTCAAACAGCAGATGAGCAAGTAAGGAGTTTGAAAAAGCAGAGTGCGTTCCTGAGTCAGTTAGCAGCAAAAACGATTCCAAATGGAATTCATTGCTTGTCAATGCGCCTGACAATAGATTACTATCTCCTTCCTCCAGAGAAGAGAAAATTCCCTAGGAGTGAGAATTTGGAAAACTCAAATCTTTATCATTACGCACTCTTCTCTGACAATGTCTTGGCTGCCTCAGTTGTTGTCAACTCAACTGTCATGAATGCGAAGGTGATCCAGTCTTAATTGTTTTCTTAAATCCAAAATTGATTTTCCATGTTTCTCATTTATACTTCTTGGTGTTATCCCAGGATCCTTCCAAACATGTGTTCCATCTTGTTACTGATAAACTCAACTTTGGAGCTATGAGCATGTGGTTTCTTTTAAATCCTCCTGGAAAAGCCACTATTCATGTTGAAAATGTTGATGAATTTAAGTGGCTTAATTCGTCCTACTGCCCGGTTCTGCGGCAACTCGAGTCTGCTGCAATGAAAGAATATTACTTCAAGGCAAACCATCCAGCATCTCTTTCAACTGGCTCTTCAAATCTGAAGTATCGGAACCCAAAGTATCTTTCAATGCTTAACCACTTAAGATTCTACCTGCCACAGGTCTATCCCAAGCTGGATAAGATTCTGTTTCTAGATGATGACATTGTTGTCCAGAAAGATTTGACCAGATTGTGGTCTATAAATCTACGCGGGAAAGTGAATGGGGCTGTGGAAACTTGTGGTGAAAGCTTTCATCGGTTTGATAAGTACCTAAACTTTTCAAATCCGCACATTGCAAGAAACTTTGATCCAAATGCTTGTGGTTGGGCATATGGGATGAATGTTTTTGATCTCAAGGAGTGGAAAAAAAAGGATATTACTGGCATATATCACAAGTGGCAAAACATGGTAAGCTACTAATGCATGTAATTCCTGTCTTGCTGCCTTAAATACAGTGGCTATTTGTTTCTTATCCGAACTAATTACCGAAACTCTTCGAGCTTTATTCCAGTAAGTGCACTCTCCTACTGTTCTGAATTTCCTTCATTTATTTTCTTTTTCTTTCAACAGAATGAAGACAGGATTCTCTGGAAGCTTGGAACTCTACCACCCGGGTTGCTTACATTTTACAATTTGACTCATCCACTTGAGAAGTCATGGCATGTACTTGGTCTCGGTTATAATCCCAGTCTTGATAAATCAGAGATTGAAAATGCAGCAGTCGTCCACTATAATGGCAACATGAAGCCATGGCTGGAGTTGTCAATGACTAAGTATCGATCATACTGGACCAAGTATATTAAGTATGATCATCCGTACATTCGCAACTGCAAGCTAAGTGGATGAAGCTGATGAATGCTGTAAAGTACGGCAAATCCCACTCATGCGTCCCTCAGTCTCTCTTTATAGTCTGGCTATGCAATTGAAGGGTCAGTTCTTAATTGGTTTCGTACATGTGAAGGAATGTGGTTGAATTTTCTGTACTGCATATCCTTCTACTGTTTCCACATTGTTCATTATTCTGTGTAATTCCTTCAATTTGTTTCACTCTTCCTTCAACAAATCTAGGTTATATGTTCCAATGCATTGTTAAACTGTAAAAATCCTAAGCTGCAGAGGATACTTAGGGTTATGGACAGGTCTTCTGTAGAGCAATTTTAGTTTGGGTAGATGAAGTAAACTTAGATCAAACCCAGTTTCTGTATTCTTTCAACTGTTACTAATCTGATGTATCTGTTGTTGCGTTACAAAATTTTTCGGTTTAAATTCGATTGTTGTCCCTGAACTCTGAAGTTTGATCAACATTCCTGTCTCCTTGGTTTGATTGATTTTATCCCTCAAGCATTCTTAAGACTGTTAAATGAGTCTTATAATAGGAAGTCTTAAGTCATCAGACCCGAATTCGATCGTACCAGCTAAAACAAGTTGAGTGCATCAGGATAGGGACAGTAAACTGCATCACAGCACCTAGAACAGGACAGTTTTTGGTCTTTCAGTAGACCCAAGTCAAAAAGGATTCGATACTTGCTTCTCAGGGTAGGTGTTAGACCCTTAAAAGTCTAATCATGGAATCGTATATCGGTAATTTTATTCAATTCCACTGCGTCCGAAAAAATCTCCATGACAGTAGATGTGAGAACCTATCCTATCAGCTTTTGCTTGCCATTGCTGCTTGTTACCTGCTGAAATGTATAGATGATATGTGAAGAATAGTCATATACACCAAAGGAACAGAGGATTTTACTGTGGTCAGGAGGAATTCTCTAATCATATTCGTTTGACACGGTTCAAGTTTAATCAACCAACAGTGATTGGATCTAGTCGTTTAGATGACAAATAGATTCGAGTTCTTCTGCTAAGTGGCTTATCTCAAGAAGCTTTGTCTGCCTCTCGCTCAGATTGGAAAAGTAAGTTGGCATTGCATTTACCATCTTCTTCATTAAAATACTTTGCTTGCATATATCAAATTAAGCAACCTGTACGGATATGAAGATGAAAAGGGTATGTGATATGATATATTTTTTTCGGGGGATAAAAAGTCTTGGAAGAAGTGACTGGTCTGTCTTGACAAAAGAGAGAATATTGTCTGAGCATATATGTAGTTCTAGCTCTAGAGATAGCCTATGTTCATAGTGCCATACAATATACATATGACAGCCTTGCAAGAATCATGTGCCTTCCTTAATGTTTTATGTACTATTTCCTTTTATGAGAGGGAAACTATTGAGCCACCTGTGGATTAGTCAATCTGATATTTTGCAACTAGATTCATTTGGTAGTTCACTCTAAAGCTCTCTTTTTATTAAAGTTAGAAATACTGTACCGGATCTGGTATCAATATATACTGGTGCTGTATAGTATCAGTATCTACTAATACCATCATCATTATCACACCCCGTTTGAAATCCCGCAATAAAGCGGGGTCTAGAAAGATCTGATAGTAATTGAATCGGTTTTGTCAATTCAACTATAAAAATTTCAATTGAACCAATTATCCTGTTTGGTTTAAATTGATAATTTGTGTTATTAAAAATTGTTGATTTATTAATTAACCAGTCTATTTTTATAAACTAACTGATTTTTGTAAATTGGAATAAATAAGTTGATTTTTATTTAATAATCTTCTTCTTCAATTAAAATTTAACTTCTTTGACAAGTAAGAATAATCTCTTTCTTTAATCTTATTTAAAATTTTTAAATTTTGTTCCATCTTTACCGTATACTGATTTTATATTGGTTTAATACCGGTTAAATTTTTAAACCTTAAACTTTTTATCTTATCAGTAATAACTTTTGATGTAATTTTTAAATATATATAATAGTATTTAAATTTTTATACAATTAAAATTCAATTTCATATTATCTTTCAAATTGAAAAAAAATATTTCAAAAATTATACTCAATTATAAAAATAATTTATTTCTAGACATAAGAAATATTATTTAAAAATATTTAACTATAAAACTGTTTTTTTCAATTTAACAATATATAATTTTGTTCCAATATTTTTATGGTATTATGGCCTTCACAATTGTACTGTCAGGTTCAAGTACAACTAATATAACACAAAATTCTATGGTACACTTTGGTATAACAATCTAATATAGTTGGTACTATTTTTTGAACGGCATCCACCAGTATGATACGAATTTCACAATACTATTGATTGGTATCTTAAGAGTCCTGAAAAGAACTTTTACACCTATTGATAGCAGATCTCCAACTGAAGTAATTCATGTGCTCTGTTATGTATGGCTGACTTGCAAATTGCAATTACAGAAGTATAATTAGCTGGAATGTTAATGATGTGACGTTTTAGTTGTGGCAAAAAGACTTGGGAGATTGGCGTTGAGTTGATGATTATCTGAAATTGTAGAACACATTGGAGCCATGCATCAGGATTAAAAAGAGTAGCTTTTTGGTAATATTTAAGCAAATACCAGTTTTGTTCTGATTCTTAAACGTATAGAAAAATAGGATTGTTGGGTATTTGGTGAGGTTGGAATGAGCAGATCACAGTGACCCAGTTGGTCTTTTTGTGTGTCTGTATCATGAAAGTTAATAGAACTCTCTGTGATTTAATATTATATAAAGTACAGGCCATAGATTTCTCGTGGACTCTGTTTTCCTGCTATTTTAAGAGGGAAATTTCTTCGACTAGCCATTGATGGGTATGCTTATTTTCTGTTCTTTTTCCCTTTCTTGTTTGTTTCTGATAGAAATATGAACGGATCCATCCTTTCCAGAACTCTTTAAGATAAGCCAGAAACAGAGTCTCCTTGAGAAATCATAGTGATGTACTTAGTCGATCACGTATGTGGCTGTGAGCCAAACCAAATGGCATTGGAATGTATATGATCAATTAAAGGTGTGCTATTGAAAATCGTGATATGAGAATCTAACAAGTTTTGAAGGACTCAGATACTACTTACGAGGCAAACAGAATCGTTGGTGGCCTCAAAGAGGTCAGTCAAGAATCAACTATTCTTTCTTATACATACTGAGCGACCAAGGGAACAAAATGAGACAGCGAAGACAGAGAGACAATGAAAGGAGGAACAAAGAGAGGAAGAAGAAGGTATGGAGCCCATAGAGATCTTTATTCTAACTATTTGCTTTCTTTATAAGATGCTCTACATCACCAAACACACACTTACAGCCATAAGCCACTGCTTAGTGGGCAATCGTTTTGGAGTTTCTGTTGGCCTGTCACTTCTTTTTTCCCTCCTGATCAACGAATTACCAAAAGTCCCCTGCACTTACTCCTCTGCTCTAAAATCTTTTGGTCAGTTATTCTTCTGTTGAAGCCAGTTTGTGAAGCTTTCTAAGGTTTTTGTATCTGCCCTGTAATGCTTCTGCGTGAATTCTAGTAAACTTGGCCATGTGAAGTCCGGATACATCCTGGGATTTTCTGAGTCCACCAGGATTTCTGGTGGTTTCACCACTTTTTCCATGTTCGGACATAGAAAGAATGCTAATGATTTTCTTACTCTTGTGCTGTTCACCACTGCTCTGTGCAAGCAACTTTTGAATCTGCAATTTGACAGGGCCTGAAAAGACCAGACATTTAACATACTATTACATAGATCAGTTGGTCGTTATGTTTTATAGTAAGCTTAGTTTAACAAAGTCATTGAAGAGTGCGGACATACACTTACCATGAATGTGTCTCCGATGTTGACCACAAATGCTTGTGGTTCAGGATTGATGGATCGCCAGCTTCCGTCCACAAAAACTTGTAGGCCACCAACTTGATCTTGATGAAGGATAGTTAATGATGTTGGATCACAGTGAGGTCCAGTTCCAAGAGTTAGATCAGGTTTTTGACAAGGTGGGTAGTAATTCAATCTCATTATCGAGTCGTTCCCTTGGAAAAACTCTCTGAAATAAGTTCTGTCAACTCCTAGACTCACCCCCAAAAGCTCCATAATCCCAAGAGAAAGAGAACTCATGGCTTGACAGTATTCTTGGTACACATTCCTGAATGAATGGGACTCAACCATGTCAATGGCAGATAAAGTTGGAAAGTTCCTTTAAACAATAGGAAATGAAAACTTTGGGCTTACCCGAATTCTGTGAAATCTTCTCCCATTAAATTCAAGAAATATTCTTGAATAATGTTGGAGGACTGATGCGGGTCAGCAAAAAATCGAAAAGAAAGTGTTTCTTTCCATGGAAGTTTGGAGAAGAACCTGCCAGTGAAGCTACTGGAATATCCGCAGTAGTCCCCAATCTTTCTTTGAGCTCTTTGCTTCTCGGAGAGCTGCATGCCAAAGAACACGTCCATGTACTCGTGAGCTTTGGCTATAAGTTTCCAGTCGACTCCATGATTGACCACTAGAAAGAACCCATGTTTCCTGCATGCCTCGTTAACCAGCTGAGAAGCTTTTGACACAGCTGAAATGTCTCCTGATAAAAAGCTTCCCAAGTCAATAGGAGGGATTGCAAGTTCTGGTGAGTCAAGGCATGGCTTTTCTTGATCAGGCCAAATGAATTGAGTTGGTATATGGGATTGATGTTGAAGAATTGTTGCATCAAACACTAATGGCTGTTGTTCCTCAACTGATGGAGGAGGAGTAGGAGGAGGAAGATTTAGTGTCATGTTATGAAGAACACCAACTACAAAAGAGACTGTAGTTACAACAAATACGTACTTTGGAATTGTTGGTATGGAAAAAGAAAGAGAGAAAGTTGATAGGTTGGTTTTGAGAGGGAAAGAGGGGATAGGAGGAGAGTTTTAATAAGAAGAATAGAGAGGAAGAGAAGAGAAAAGCTGGGGAGTTTTGGCCCAAGAACATTGGAATCTTACTGGTTTTACTGTTGCGTCATTCCACTCTCCATTGTGTGTGGCCATCCATAGTCTCACCCTTTGTCTTCATTCCTCATGTCACAAATTATGAATGACAACTAATCCTACTTCAATTGCACATTAACTTATAAGTGAAAATTTGCATTTTGGGTTTCTCTTCATCAGAATGGATTGAAAAGCTTTTGTACTCTCATTTTTTTATGGGGAAAAGGACCTTTGAGAAAGGTGGTTCACTTCCTTGGATGCCAATTCCCCACCAACAAGAAGAAGCTACTTGAGTGTAGATTAGTGTGTTGTGATGAATTCTTGTAGATCGACGTGACACTTGTACAGGGTGAGGTTCTTTGCCTTCGTCTTGAACAAGAAGATGGAGTGGCAACAGTTGCAGATTTCCATCATCATGGGACATTGAGACTTGTTTTAGATTTTCAGGTTAATGGAGGTGTCCTCAACTTTTAGGTTGAAAGGTGAATCGGAAGAGTTCTTGAAATAGTAGACTTGCACGAGGGATGTTCATCAACTTATTAGAATATTTTAATAAATATTGTTTATATTATTTGAAATTCCATCAACTCCAATAAGTAAAAATCTCACTGATACGAGAGGTTAAGAGAAGTTCAGTCGTACACAGCCTTACCTTTAATTAATATAAAGATTGTTTTTGAATAACTCATGTGAAAATAAATAAATAAATAAAGTAAAATTTTATTATTTTATGTATATCGCATGTATTGTAATGAAGGGGGTATATATTAACATTATGAAATTGATTTATATATTTTATTGTTTTATTTTTATTTTAATAAAAATTTAAGAGAAGTGGTTTTGTTAATTAAAATCTAGAAAAAAAATTTAATTTAAAGATTAAATAATTTTTTAAGTTAAAAAACTCTAA
The DNA here is from genome assembly GCA_024703695.1 of Erythroxylum cataractarum. Taxonomy (NCBI): domain Eukaryota; kingdom Viridiplantae; phylum Streptophyta; class Magnoliopsida; order Malpighiales; family Erythroxylaceae; genus Erythroxylum; species Erythroxylum cataractarum. The sequence goes on along the minus strand of JANJEY010000004.1, from coordinate 3,105,313 downwards.
ATCTTTTTTAAATTATTATATTTTCAAATAATTTAAAATAAATATAAGCATCAAAATGTCAAAATGTTTTTTTTATACCTCTTTTTATAGTCAAAATCTACGTATTGGAAGTACAATATCGTACGAAGGTCTGGTCTTAATACATAGGGTATATAAGCTTTTCTATGTCGATCTTTAAATATAAAACTTTAGATTAAATTGAGGCTTTTTCGATCTATGACTTGTTTATTTCTTGATGGAATCATATCCATTCATGATTCAATAGCTTTTGAAAAGCTGGAGTGGAGTCACACACAGTATCAGATGTCCAAAGCTAAGTGACAACCTTGAACCAAATGCATGTTCTTAGCCTTTAATGGAGTCTGTACTTACTCTGCTCTTTTGCAAGAGATTCAGTTCAAGTGGTACACAGAATATTGTTCTTTTCAAGGAACCAACTTGTAAGTTGGTAAGTTCCAAGTTATTGGTTTATGAAGTAACCGACATACATAAATGATAATAATAGTTAATTAAATCTCGATTCTAAATTATTATATCCTAAATAATTTATTATATATATATATATATTAATAAATGTCCTTATATTAAAATTTTTTGAATTCTACGAAAAATTCAGCTCTATCTAATTCGATTAATTAAGAATTGAGATTCAAAATTTTTACGATATAGATCATGTTTAGCAATCAATTGATTACATTGGCTGCTAGCTAATTTTATCAGCGACCGAATTATATCAGCTGATTTAACCAGTGAATAACATCATATGTTTATTAAAAATATTTGGTAAAATTAACTATTTAGTATTGACTGTTTATGTACAAAATGACTTATAAAGATATACATGTAGGTATATATATATATATATAAATGCCCTTATATTAAATTTTTTTGAAAATGTAAATCTTGGATTAATTTTTTATATTTACAAACTCATTATTCTCTTAAATTAATTATGAGTCACATTTTTATGCTTATTTTAAAAAAAAGTGATAACTGATTCAAAGGTGTTTAATTTTTAAATTTTTTTAATTTCGTATCAAAATTTTAAAAAATTTTAATTTAGTGAATAACTTTTTAAAATTTATATAAATCGAGTCAAAATTTATTAAATTTTACCTTTTTACAAATCAAAAAATTACGTGGCATTTGGTGAACATAAAATATGAGTAAAAACAACACTTTAGCTTGATTTATACAAATTTTAAGAGATTAATCACTAAATTGAAAAGTTTAAAAGAATTTAAAAATTAAACACTATTTAATTTGTTATTCCTTTAAAAATGTTTTA
>JANJEY010000004.1:3089657-3100988 GCA_024703695.1 Erythroxylum cataractarum | reverse complement strand
TTAATTGTGGTTATTATTTATATGTAAAATATTTAAAAATTATTACTATTTCAAATTAATTATCATTATTATTTATTATTAAGATTTTTGAAAGCATAGTTGATGTAAACAGTAAACTAGTAAAATATACAGTACAACTGTATAATATATCAATATGGATTATTTTGCAATTTTCAAAAATTTTAGGGACTATTTTATAAATTTAAATTTTTTTTCGAAACGGTACCCGGTACTGACTGGTACCGGTACAGTTCCGTTCCAGAGCTCAATCCGGTACCATGTCCGGTACGGTATTCATAACATTGGTTCTAAAACGAAAGAGGTATGGTTGATTTAATTCCGTTTAAAGTCAACAAATTAGGTTAGCGTGAGTTTAGTTGGAATTATAGTAGTAGAGTTTTTGTTAATAGATTTTTTTTAAATCTTTTATGAGAATAACTTTTCTAAGAATCCAATTGACTGTTTAATTATCATTTAAAAAAGATCTTTTTCGGTTTTTTTAATGAATTTTATACAATAAAATGTTTGACAACATAAAAACAAAAATACTTTTAATTTTAACTATATTTTATTTTGTAATAAAAATTATTTACTCATATAAATATTATTTAAATTATATTAAACAATCTGGAAAGTAAAATATAATAATCATTATATAATTTAAAACCATATTAAACATAAATAAAAATATATCTAACAAAAATTTTTATATGAATTATAACATAAGTAAAACTAATATCAAAAATAAATATTAAAACATATAAAAAATTAAATAATATTATAAAAATTTCAAAATAAATATTCAAGTTGAGTAAATAATTAAATACATAATAAATTGTGTATTTTATTGTAAAAGAGAAGATGAGTTTGCAAGATAAACATGAAGATGAATATGTGAATATTGTGGGATTTGTGTGAAAAATATAAGGACAAAAGGAAGTAAAAAATAGGCTTATTAATTGATTTACAAAATTTACCCGAAAAGATTATTTAATAGCGTCAAATTTGAGCTTCTTAAAAAGCTGTATTTTGGCTGCTGAAAAAGCTATACCTATTAAAGAAATATTTTTTATTTTACAGCCAAACACTCATTAAAAAAAAAGGCTTTTGTGATGAAAAAATACTTATTAATTTCTCAAATGTCTATCTAAACAGGCACCTAATTTTAAAATAGCTGTTTTATTTAAAAGTCAACTAATTAAAATAATATTGTTTTTGTTAAAAATTCAATTAAAATTATATAAATTATTAGTGATAATTTAAATAAAAATAAAAATGCATTAATAATGTGTCACAGAATTTAACCCTAAAGGAAAGAACGTAGATCGGAACGAAGAGAACCTGAACGACCATGGAAGTTGGCTATCGACACAGGAACTTTGCTTATTAAACACCATCTCATCGAACCAACTAATGAGCAAGCACTTGACAAGTTCACACACAACGAGTTGCATTCCAAAACTCACCACTTCAACTCAGAAAGCAACGGTTTGTTTGCTATGGCGGCTTCAAGATTCCCAACCAAGAGCTCACTCAAATCCCTGAACGCTTCTGGAGTAAAAACAGCAGAATGTGGATACATAACAACATTATCTAATACAAAGAGCTCCTGAGGAACATTAGGCTAATTCTCGAACACGTCAAGCCCAGCACCTGCAATCTCTCCGTTCATCAAACAACTTACCAACTCCTTCTCATCGATGATCGGACCACGTCCAACATTAACGATGAACCCTTCCTTTCCCAGAGCAGACAACACTTGCTTGTCGATTAAGTGATGTGTTTGGTCATTCAACGCACAGCAGATGATCAAAACATCAGAATCAGCAGCCAGTTCACGCACTTCCTGACAAAAATGATAAGACACAGATGGCTTTTGGTTCCGAGAGTTGTATGAAATACGGCATCCAAAGGCCTCGAGCCTTTTAGCAACTTCATTTCCTATACCCCCCAATCCTACAATTCCCACCCTCTTCCCTCTCAACTGTAACAAGACATAAACACACAGTCATCAAGAAATTACATACAAATTTGCAAATTCTAACATGACGTTTATGCTGTAGGAATCAATATAGAATTGAGGAACTCATCTTTAAGGTTGAAATTTATACATATTTATACACAGAATTCAGTTCAAATCCAAAACAAAGAGTTAAATAAATTAAAAATTAATGATTTTTATTTCAATTATTATATCTTAAAAGTTATTATTTATTTTAATAAATAAATTAAAAATTGACATGTTTCACTTTAATCATTATATCATAAAAATTATTATTTATTTTTATAAAATTAATACTATATTGTGTTGTAATTATTAAGATATGTTTAATAAAATATAATAAAATGTATATAATAATCAATCTAAATGATCATTTTTAAAAAATAACAAAAGAAATGATAAATTTTAATCAATAAAAAATTAAATCAAAGATATTTGAGTATATTTTGACCACGACAGAAACAAGTAGAAATCTCCTTGAGACGTGAAATTTAAGAGATATCTGATAGTACATAACTTTATTTTAATTTAATAGAGAAGTGTTTATGACAGATCCACATATAAATACATCATGAAGATAATACAAAATTCTAAATGGATGTGTACATATTAAATAGTCAATAGGTATTGTAATACAAAATAATGTATATTTAAAATACATCAAATATTAAAAATAAACAGTAATATACAAATATAAACAAAAAAGACCCGTATAAGTGTAACTCCGATCAATCTATTAGTACTGTAAATCCACTTAAGTATAAAATTAATTAAGTTAAACTAATTAGGAGGTAAGTACTATATAATAAGACACGCGGACGACTAATACCGAGAAGTTTTGAGTGTAAATATTATTAATCAATCTATTATTATAATTTTCTATTATTGCAATTGTTATAGGTAATTATCCTAATTTTAAAATATTATTATTAATATAATACAAAAAGCTTAAACCAGTTTAATAAACTTCAATTTATGATAATAAGGTTGAGAAAATACAACCTTAGAACCAAGGGGGTAATCTCCATTAGTAGAGCAAAGTCCTTGTTTCACGTAGCGGTTACCCGCCGAAATCTTCCTCATCACATCAATCAACAGCCCAACGGCCAGATCTGCCACGTTGGCGGAGTACACGCTCCCAGCATTAGCCACCTTGATTCCACGGCGGCGACATTCGGAGAGATCGACTTGATCGACTCCGACGCTGGTGGTGACCACCGCACGCACTTCCGGGAGGAGGCGGAGGAGGTCGGCGGTGACCGGACTGTCGGAAGTGCAAAGGATGGCCTGTACGGAGTGAGCATGATTGGTGAGGAACTGGTCCAGAGGAAGCGGTGACTCGTAGGCCTTTAGGTAACGGAAATTATCAGAGACGTCGGGGAGTCGTTGTACGGACTGAGAAGTCTCGGATTTGGCCATTTTTGTGACGAGAGTGAGGCGCGGCTTGGCTCTCTCCGAACACCTCTCCCGAAGGTATAAGGAGCGATGTTGTAAAGTTGTGAACCGCATCTTCAAAGCAAATGTGTGCTCCATTTTTTATTTTACAACAAAGGAACCAAAGTAATCTCACAGGATGAAGAGAAGCTTCCAGGAGTGACTGTGAACCTCCCTTTGGTTCAGCGTTCTTCAATGTTTTGATGGATTCGAAGAGAAAATGTTCCAGATTAGAGCTCGAAAAACAAAGAGATAAGAGGAGGGTCCCATGAAATCTGATCATCATTAGCTATCCACTGTGAAGCTACTTTAGGCATTTTAATAAGGGTGTTTTTGGTTCTGATAAAGAAGACTTGGAGAAGATAAGTGAAGAAACTGACGCAGAAGAGGGGAAGAAACACTACCAGTTTGAAGTTTAATCCGTACATTTAATCCGTACATTTAATTCAAAAATTGAAATTGCATGAAATTATATATAATTCACTCCATATTTTAAATTATCAACCAATTTCTAGTAATTTTAGCTTTAATTTAATATTGGTCTAAAAGTTCATGCAAGTCAGATAAACTAAGGTTAAATTAAGTGCGCATCGCATATGATTAAAATAATTTTAAATTTGATTTATTTAAAGATTAAAATAAATATTTGAAATGAGATTATTACCGTCTAAGGCTCACTTTGAGTTACAATGACAAAAAAAAGAAGCAAAAAAGGACTCCAAATCTTCTATCTAAGATTACTCTGTCTTATTATGTCCATTTGAATCTTAACCATTCATTTATGCGGTACTTACACGAGACCTGCATAAATAGATGATTGAGATTCAATGGACAGGATATGACTAAGCAAAAGAGATGAATTATGATAAAAATGGTGATGAATTGTGTTGGAATATGGTAGATGAGTGTTTTCACTAAACATGCATATATATTTTAGCCATATCTTGATCTGTAGACATCCAAAATGGGATTATTTTTAATTTAGATTAAATTAGAGACATATGACTACATTTTTCATGAAGAAATCGAATTTGAATTCTGTCTTTAAGAGTTTCAATTTTTGACTTGAAGTTAACTACTGGGTGTAGTTGTAGTTTGAGAACAATTAGTGGTATTTTGTGTATAACTTGCAAAATACTAAACCAAATTATATGAATTTGGTGTCATTACAAACTTAAGACATATAAAAACAATTGTTTAGAAGAATGTTCTACCTAAATCCTTCTTTTTCCATGTCAAAATGACCATGCAAATTGTTCTGAAAATATGTTTTAGAGAGTAGCTGAATGAAGCTTGAATATTGATCATTAGGTAGTGCACGATGCACGATTGTGATAGAAAGGAATCCTCAAGGTAGTGCACGATCATGACAAAGAGGAAACCTTAGGGGAGTTGCACGATCGTGATAGAGAGGAAACATTTGGTAGAGCACGATCGTGACAGTGACATTATTAAAAATAATAATTAATATAAAATTAATAATAATAAGAAAAATTAACAATAGTAAGAAATTTAATAATTAAAATAATAAACAGAATTAATATTAATAAGAATAATAGTAAATAAAAAATTCATAATAATAATAATAATTAATAATAAGAATAATAAAATTAATAATAATAAGGAATATAATAATAATAATAGAAATAATAATAATAATAATATTTAACAGTGAGTAGAAAATTAATAATAATAATCAATAATAATAATAATAATAATAATAATAAAATTAATAATAAAAAATTAATAATAATAAGGAATTTAATAATAATAATGATGATGATGATAATAATAATAATAATAAATATAATTAATTTTAATAAGAATAATAGTAAGTAGAAAATTAATAAATAATAAGAATAAGAATAAGAATAAGGAATTTAATAATAATAAAAAGAAATTTTAATAAATAATATTTTCTAAGTTCATGCATAAACCTACTCACAACCCCAAATGCTTATGAAATGTCAGGTCTTGTACATATCATAGCTTAAATCAAGCTACCATGAACATTTGCATATAGTACTTTTGACATGTATTCTCATTCTGCATCATTCTTTGGAGACAAAGATGCACTGAGCTTAAAATGAGGAGTGAGCGGAGTACTGACAAGCTGCGACTTTTCATTCAAACCAAAATATTTCAGTATCTTTCTCATATACTGTTTTTGATTCAAACAAAGTGTCCATAATTCCTTATTTTTGCTTATCTCCATCCCAAGAATCTTTGTGGCTTCACCTAAATCCTTCATTTGAAATACCTAATTCAACTTAATCTTTAATCTCTCAATTTCTCTTGGATTCTTTGAAACTATTAGCATATCGTCAACATAAAGGAGAAGATAGATGTAGAATCCATCTTGTAGCTTGCAAAAATACACACAGTAATCGTATCTGCTTCTTATGTACTTTTTCCCCATCATAAACTTGTCAAATTGCTTGTATCATTGCCTTGGAGATTACTTCAATCCGTACAATGATTTTTCAAGCTTGCACACCATATTCTCTTTTCCAACAACTTTAAAACTTTCAAGTTGAGTTATATAGATAAGTCTCCATGTAAAAACACAATTTTTACATCCAATTGAATTAGTTTCATATCAAAATATGCTACTAAAGCTAACAAAATTCGAATAAATTAATGTTTTACAACTGGAGAAAAAATTTCATTATAATTAATTCCTTCCCTCAAAGGATAACCTTTAGCCACTAGCCTTGTTTTGTAAAAAACATTATTTTTGTCAGGAAATCCATCTTTCTTTGCATATATCCATTTGCATTCAATTGCCTTCTTCACCTTTGAGAAACTAGCTAGCTTTCACGTCTGATTTTTATGAAAGGAATGCATTTCTTCATTTGTGGATATCTTTCACTTATCTTCTTTTAAACTTCAGACTACTTCCTTATAAGTGGTAGGAATGTCATCAATTTCAATTAGAGATGTATAAGCCACTATATTAACATAACAAGTAGGTACTTGAATGTTCTTTTTTAACTTTCTCAATGCAATTGGTAATTGTTGCTGTGGAGGTTCTTACGTTGAAACCACTTCTTCATCTGGCTCCTCTTCTACCACAGGAGTTTCTGCATCTGCTTCATCATTTACTAGGGAACAATTCTTCCTTCAAAGTCTACCTATTTTAGCGTATCATCTGTTTGCTCAATATTTTCAATTGTCACATTTCTTAACATGGTAGATGCATCAAAGTTAACATCTCTACTGAAGATTATTTTCTTTGACTCTAGGCATCAAAAACAATATCCTTTCACACCAGAGGTAATCCCTATGAAAATTTCTTTCTTTGCACGTCCTTAACACGATAGTATGTAGTGGAACTAAACATATGTAAAGAATCATAATCTGTAGTAGGTTTTTCAAATCATTTTTCCAAAGATGTTTTACCATCAATAGTAGTTGATGGAAGGTGATTAATGAGATGATAAGCATAAGTAATAACCTCAACCCAAAATTCTCTGCCTAACCCAACAGTGGACAACATACAATGAAGTTTCTCCAACAATTTTTGGTTCATATGTTTTGTCACCCCATTTTGTTGTGGTGTATCCCTGACTATGAAGTGTCTGATAATACCTTCATCCTCACAGGATTTTAAAAATGGATCACTCTTGTAATTCCCACCATTATTTGTATAGAGATGCTTAATCCTTCTGTCTATTTGAGTTTCCACCATCTTCTTCCATTTGATGAAAACTCCCAACACTTCATCCTTAGTCTTCATAGTATACAACCATATTCTCCAAAAAAAATCATCAACAAAAGTCACATAATAGTGTTTTCCCCCCAAAAAAGTTTGTTTGGAAGGTCCCCACATATCAAAGTGAATATAATCCAAAATACCCTTCGTATCATGGATTGCAGTGCTGAATTTCACTCTTTTTTGTTTCCCTTTGACACAATGTTAAAAAAAAGTCTAATTTGCAAGCTCAAACTATTTTCAACAATCCTTGATTTACTAATATCTTTAAAGATTTTTCACCTACAGTTCTTAAGCTCACACGCCATAACCTATCTGCTTTTAGCTCTTGATCATCATTAGAAGCTACTGATGTTGTTCCAATAACTGCATTACCTTGGTAATAATACAGGTTAATGTTTCTTCAAATTCCTTTCATTACCACAAATGTACTAAAGATGGCTTTCATTACTCTATTTACTATATTTATAGCGTAACCTTTTGATTCTAGGACTCCCATAGAAATGAGATTTTTTGTCAAACTTAACACGTATTTGACATCTGTCAAAGTCTTGATAGTTCCGTCGTGATTCCTTAAGAAAATTGAACCAATCACATTTGTGGTGCAGGGATTGGCATTTGCTGTGTAGACAACTTTACCTTCTAGCTCTCTAAAACCAGATAATCAATCCCGATTGGGACATATATGATAACTACAGCCTGAATCGAGCAGTCATAGATTAGAAGGGCTTATTGAGGATGTAACAAACAATGAAAGATCTGAGTCCGAATCTTCATATTCAACAACCTTTAAATTTACAACAATCTTTTCCTTATCAGGTTTGTTTTAATTTTTTAGTTTTGGACGATCATTTTTTCAGTGCCCCCTTTTTCACGACAAAAGACACATTCATCTTTGTTCAATTTGAGCCTTGACTTCGATCTTCCTTTCTCTCCTTAGTTTGGCTCTACGAACGGTCTCTAACTACTGAAACTTCTATTGTTCTACTTGTACATTCTTCCTTTATCTTCCTTCTCAATTCATGATTATACAAAGCAGTTGTAACTTTACTAAGAGACATAAAATCTCATGAAGTAGAGTAGTTTCAAGAAATTCAAGCTCCTTAGGAAGGGATGCCAACTACATCAAAGTTATATCTTCATCTTCAAATGTCACATCTAAATTAATTAAATCAGTAACTAACTGATTAAAACTGGTGATGTGATCATTTATAATGGTACCTGGAACATAAGAGAAGCAAAACAATCTCTTCTTCATATGAAGCTTATTCTGACTTTTTTTTTTCAAGAATCTTTCCTCCAATGCATTCTACGCTTTAGATGCAGAAGTTACTTTTGAGAAAGCATGATTTTTCTCTCTAGAAAAACACGATCAAATTATACGACATGTCAAACGATGTATAGTCTTCAAATCTTTTTCCTTAACATCATCCTATTTCTTTTTTTCAATAGTAATGTCAAGACCTTGTTGAAAAAGAGCATCTTGAATCTCACTTTGCCGCATACATAAATGACCCATGTCATCAAAAATTTCCACCGTAAATCTTACATTTATCACAACAATCCTTGCTAAATAGACAAGGTAGAAGCTATTGGTGTAGTCATATTTTTAATTTTTGTCATCTCTGTTATTTATTCAATAGTTGTCAATGCGGAATGTCAATAGCTAAAGGAAAATTCTTTTTTTTTTCAATGTAAAAAATCACATCACGCTACAACTACAGAACATGCTAAGAAAAAACCTTGGCTTTAATATCAATTGTTGTGGAACTTGGGTCCACCAATAATAACAAATTTGCCTTTAGCATTATTTCCTAGACATGTAATTTAATAGCACAATAATTCACTACAACTATATCCCATAATAGTTATTAAATAGACAAACAAAGAACGTCAGAATTTAAAAAGATTAAGTCAATTATGCCTACTTACTCGAACATGACTAAATAAATATTTCACTATTTTAAAAAATAATACAAGTAAAATACTACAAAAAGAGATATGGAATTTTGCTTTAAGGAAGGATAAATAATTTTGTAATGATTTAACTAAGGGGAGGTTTCTTTTATGATTTTATGAATCTCCACTATTTCTATAAATTTTCGATGTGAGATTATAGGATGAGCCGCAATTTTTAACTACTCAACATATTACAAATTTGCAAAATCTAGCAACAGTGCTTAGGCAATAAAATCAAACATTTGCGTCATGTGACTATTACAAGTTCATATGATTAAATTGCACTCAATCACCAAGAAACTCATAAAGTAAAGGCTTGCTTGAAAAGAACACTTCAAGATTTCCAACCACAAGCTTACCCAAATCATTGATTGATTCTTGAGTGAAAACAACACGATGTGGAGACAGAACAACGTTATCCAATGCAAAGAGTTCCTGAGGAACATCAAGCTCATCCTCAAATACATCAAGCCCATCACCTGCAATCTCTCCTTTCATCAAACACCTTACCATCTCCTTCTCATCAATAATCGGACCACGTCCAACGTTAATGTTGAACCTGTTAGAAATTAACATATCAAAAACATAGTCACAAAGATTATGTTACATACAGAATCGATTGCATATGCATAGAAAACAAAAAACACATACTTAATTAATCGTTATATTCCACCAGTTAAAGAGCGCAGAGATCTCCTTCTTTATTTTTTTGTAAAACCTTCGAGAAGATAAAAAAAAACCAGCGTCAAAAAAACCAAATACACAAAGTTGGTTTTTTTATCTCAAAAAGTTGCCTTTATATATCTTTCTGTGAATAACTACCGTTAGTAGTTATTCATGCATGATGACTATTAGACCCATCATGGGTGTAAAAAAGTCATCATCTCTCACTCACACATGATGGGTTAAAAACAAAATTCTGCAGTACTCATACTTGTTCAATAACCAGTGTGACCATCATACGACGAGAGTACATTGTCACATATCTATTAGGAGTATATGACATCTCGATTAACAAATTGATTATAAGACTTATGTGTCCTTAAGCAGACATTGTATGCTATACCCTAAGTCATTTCTCGCATTTGCATTTTTCTTTTATCTGATTTAGTTTCTTTAAGTCATGACTGTATTCAAGTTCTCTCCTAAAGAGACGATGGCCATTTATGAATACTTTTCATGCGAGTCAATGATCTAAATTAAATGAGCTTCTTCTGTTCTCAATTCTTTTTTGAATTAAATTTAATTTGCTTTCCTAGAATTATTCCATAGGATCACATCTTGCATGATTTTTTCTCAATAACCTAAAGTAGCAAACCTTAAATTCAATTCTCAAGAATGAAACAAGAGTCATAAGGGTATATGATGAGGTTCTTCTAAACCTTAAGGGTCTCACACAATGTAAGATGAGATCTTGCGATTTACATTAATCTCTTTTGTGGTCAGTTGTGCATACATGGTACGAGTCATGTGCTACGGTATTTACCCACTTCGTTTAACTTGAACATCTTTTATTCAAGAAATACCATACAGATGATAGTTCAAACATACTCAATGCTTAACTTGAGTTCACTTATCTACTCAAAACTTTATTAAGAACTCACATTTGGCAACGTAAGACAGATATAGTGATTAATAAATCACTTTGAATCAATTTCTTTGTGGCATTTATGGTTTAAATTACTCACTCTCAATTATCACCTAGATAATAAACTTTAAACATGCCTCATCTCTAGCGATCTTAAATACTAGAGGTGATTTCCCGTGTGAGAAGGCCAATCTATAATCTGTCTCATATACTTATGATTCATCCCAAAATATATTTATACAAAAACATATATATTCATGAATCAAATGATACACAATGTATAATCTTCATCATACATTATATCCAAACAACTGACATTAGACTGAGTGAACATACATAGAGAAATATTTTATCAGTACATTTCAACATCTACATAGTCCTAGTGACTTTACATGCCTAATGAATACATCTCTAGAAATTGACTTTGTCATTGGGTCTGCTATCATATCTCGCGTAAATATATATCTCATATTCACTTCTCCTCGTGCAACTATATCTTGCACATAATTATACTTAGTATCTATGTGTTTTGTTTTATAATGAAATTTGGGGTCTTAGTACAGAATTCATCCCTTGTTTTCTTCCCACAAGCCACAAGTCATTCGTGTTGTCACTCAATGCCTGGATTGCAGC
>JANJEY010000004.1:3038027-3051539 GCA_024703695.1 Erythroxylum cataractarum | reverse complement strand
ATCATTATTTTGAAACAACATAGGTACTTTTCCTTCGATTTATGTTGGCAAAGTTGGGCCTTTATGCAATTCATGTGCAGATTCAAATAAATCCCATGGAAGCAAAACAATTGAAACTAGTGCAACTGCCAGGTGTGCCCTTTGTTATTCTTTTGATGGTTAGTTGTTGCAATGATTCATTGATGCCTTTCCAGAATTATAGCTTATAAATGGTACAGTTTAACCAACTAGTGCCATTGAAATAGATGTCAGATGAGTTGCTTCTTCATTTTTTCCTATAAGGACTGATGTTATCCAAGTAACTCAGTGAATTAGTTCAATATGACTTTTGTTACAATGTTGTAAATTATATGTGTGACACGACACTTCCTCTTATCCTATATCATCTGCAACCCTTTATGTCATACCATCTGCAAGTAATGATGCAATCAACCTTATTACGGTTAGTACTGTTTGCAGTGGGTTTAGTCTTGTATTATTTTATCCCTTCTTTTGTATAAGTTCATGTATGCTTTCCCTTTCTCATTGGTCCTGCCCTATATTTCTAGATATGCAGTCACTTTGTTCAAAGATCCCTGCAAAAGGCCTACAGCTAGAGAGGATGTGAAGGAAGATTGCCCAAAGGATGTGACAAACCTGATTAGTGATAAATTTATTGTAACATATAATCTTTATTTAGTGACAACATTATTGTAACATATAACTTTCATATTTGTGTTGAAATATGTTAGACAATATGATCACTGTAATTTTTTTTACTAATAATGCAATTTTATTGTTGAATTGATATTTTTATTTGTGATAGTAATAAACACATTAGTGACAATATTTTTTTAAGAACAATTTTTCATTTTTATGACAAAATGATGTTGACACTTTTTCTTTAAAATATTAGTGACCAAGAAGTAATGGACACTAATAAAAAAAGCACGAATGACAAATATTTTGTCACTATTTTTAATTATTTTAGTGGCGATAATGTTGTCACAATAAAATGAAGTATTGTTGCGATTTTATTTGTCACTACTTTATATTATTTGTGTCAACAAATTTGTCACAGATATGTAAAGTTATTGTGACCATACAATTTTGTCACATATTCCATAAGTTTTAGTGTCGGTGTTTTTGTCACAATAAAATGAAGTATTGTTACGATTTAATTCGTCACTACTTTATATTATTTGTGATGATAAACTTGTCACAAACATGTAAAGTTATTGTGACCATATAGTTTTGTCACAAATTTTACAAGTTTTAGTGTCAATATTTATGTCACAAAAGTGATTCATAATTGTGACTATATCTTAAATTAGTCACTATTTTATTAGTCACGGAGGTATTTGTGACGATAAGTGACGACTTAAAAAATTGGACACTATTAATAATAGTGACTAATATTACTGCTTTTAGTGACAACTTTTACTATCACTAAAAATACAATTTCTTGTAGTGTAGAAATAATATCTTTTAATCATATTTCAATTTCTTTAATTTTATTTAATCTTTAGCTGAACTAATTTCCAATTTAGTTTTTAAAAGATTGATCATTTGGTTTATTTATTTATTTATATAGTATATTACTCTTTTATTCACACAAAACGCACACACATACGTATATAATAAGATCAGAGATAATGATAGAATTTTAAACTTTAACAATTTTGCTATTGTGAAGTTTTTAACATTTTTAATTTATAAAATAATAAAATTCATACTCGATATGATACAATATGTGACAAAAATATTAATATGACGTGGAAAAAAAACTTACATCAGGTTATTTTTGTTAAAAAATTGAAAGATGAAATATTTTAACACTACTTTTTAAGTTTGAACTAGTGTTGCAAAATTGAATAAATTAAAATTTTTAATAATCAAGCCCTTGGTTACTCCAGGTAGCTTTTGTAGATTCATTCTTCAATTATACATATCTAGAACCAAAAATGTAGTTATTTGAACTTTCTAGAGAGCCGAAAACATTTCAAAGCAGAGGATAATATGGACCCATATGGACGGTGTACAATTAATGGGGAGAACATCAAATGATTGTGACGGTGGGGCTGATTAAATACTACATTTACATATACAAGTATGGGTTTGAGGCCTGTTAGTTATGGTTGCATACTAACAAGGTTTAATGCAAATGTCCCACTTAATACCTGCCAAAGAGAGATGTCCAATATTATTTTGTTTTATTCTGTCTCATAAAATCTTAACCATTTATTTTGCAAAATCCACGCAACACTTACATAAATAAACGACTAAGATTCATTGGACACAATAAAACACCATAATATTGGACAGGAGATCTGGACTCGCCAAAGAGAGGGATTCGAGTCTTTGGTAAATAAGATTACATAACAGTTCCAATGCTACGACTTGACCATTTATATCTATATACATTATGATCTCAATTTACGGATCTCTCGGTTCAAGAAAGAAAAATAAGAAGATCGACTCATTTCTTCCTACTATGTTTCAAAAGAAAGATCAATTCTTTAAGATCCTTCCTTTCTTTAAAATAAATTCTTCTTCTTGATCAATCAAACCTTTCTCACAATCGGCCAAAAAAGGAAAAATCTTTTCCTCTAGAGGTAGAAAAATCATGATCAGGATAGCGGACTCAAAGCTCTCCAGTGAAAATATAACTATTCTTATTAATATTTTAAAAATCAAAAACTAAAGGTTGAATAAAATATATAATATATAATATAATAAAAATATTATTCTTATTTATTGAAGGATTTAATATTTAATTAAAAATTATTAAATACAAATTAGTTGAATGAGCTTCAAGTCAGAGTTAATTTTTTAAAAAAAAATTCAAGTTTCAGTCCTTGCTCAAGCTAAGACTGTATAGTTCGAAATTTAAAATTTGTAAGAAATGATGTTATTTTTATTTTTTTTAAATAAAATATTTAATCAGACCCGGCCCAAAATAATTTTGGGCTATTTTAGATTAAAACTGACGATCGGCTTCACCAAACAAAATGCCCTAACCTAGGAAGATGAACAGCCGAACCTCTTTTCAGTCTGGCAGGCATTCTTGTGACAACTTCATGATATGGGAATTAAGGAGGATGGCAAGGTTTCTAAGAAACCTATGGTGTCAAGTAATTTAGGATCAGAACAAGTTATGTATTTGTACCACCGCAAACTACAGTTTCACATAATGGATTCTGAACAATCGTACCTTATTTTCTACACGTTTATGACTCTGCTACACCACATTCACGTTATGAGGAAAGACAGTAGGCAATATCTATGCTAGAACAGCAGTATAGGAGTTTGAACAAAGACTAAAAGACAGGAGGTAAAAGAATTTCTCAAATCAGATGAGTGCAAGCAGAAAGATACACTTACTTCCCTAGTAGCTCTACAGTGGTTTGGCTCCACCATTCTCTTGCACGCTATTAACTGGAGTTGCCGAGCCACTTCTTTTACTGGACTGCCCAGTGATTGTCCTACCCATGAACTTCCCAGCTTTGCTCAGTCCGCTGCCGACAGCTCCGAGGCCACTGCCAACAATACCAACTCCTGCACCTACACCAGTTCCCACTAGCCCAACGCCAGCACCAATGCCAGTTCCAACAAGACCAACTCCAGTAGTGATACCCGTTCCCACCAGTCCAACACCTGACCCCACTGCATCCATTGTGCTACCAATAACTCCTGCTTCTTTTAGTTTTTTCCTTTCTTCTACCATCTTCTTCTCTGCTTCTAGAGCAACCAACTGTTCCTCCTTGTTAAATTCATGATACAAGACCTGCAATGAACCAAAATATCTATTCTATTCAACACACAGCCTATAAATAAGCACATGAAAGAAAAGAAAGGTAAAAGCCCAGCACTATAGCATCTTAAAAGAAGATAACAGTTAAGTAATTCTCTAGATAGTAAATTAAGCACAGATCCCAGATGATGAGGAAGAGGAAGTATATGAAATCAATCAATATCCACAGCAAGGTTATCTCAAAATATTGACCTTGATCGTAAGAGTTCCTCTATCCTTTTTATCCTTGATCTTCAACATGTCAAGGGCTGGAAGAAGCCTCCACTCTATTTCCTTCAAGGTTTCTGCTTGAAGCTCATGCAAAGGTAATTTTGCTATCCCTAGTCTTTTGTCTTGTCCAATATCCTTATCAAAAACCTGTGGCATGAACTTCATCTGGTAAGTTTCTCTAGAAACATAAAAGAAAGAAACTGTTGCATAGTTTCCCCGAAAGACAAAACTCCATTGACACAATCAATACTCAATGAGAAAAAAGCAATAAGTATAACAAATTCATACCTCAACAATAAGTGACTGAGTCTCTTTGTCTTCAGCAATCATTTCAAATGTTTGATTCCAAACAGGATTCAGATTATTCTCAACAACTTGTGTTTTGACCTTGAACATTGGCCGGATATGTAACACAACATAGGGGTCAGATTTTCCAATCATTTCCAAGTTTTTCAAATCATTCGCTTTCACTACTGTGACTGTGAGCTTTCCTTGTGGTTTAAGCTCCAATTCACTGCAAAATTTTCATACCAATTTATATCCTCTAAATGTTCTGGAAATCATGACGGGAAATGAGGATCATAACAAAGATTTTCACCTTGTATCAACAGGTATGCCACCAATTGGTACAACAATCCTGTGGGGCCATTGAAGCATGTCGGTGACGATTGAATCCACCGTGTCCTACCGTATGGAATCAATGGGGATAAGAATATCACCTCAATTAAAAATATCGCATTAAAAAAAAAAGAATTAGGAGAACTTACATCTATCATATCTGAAATTCCAGGAATTGCAGTTAAGCTTCCACCAACGGCCTTCAGGACGTAATCAATTTTAGGCTTTGGCTGATGAATGTTGAAGAAATTTGGTCATTTTCAAAAGAACTGTAACCGATGAAACTGGCAACAATCATGTGGCAGATGCAGCATAGCACAACGATTGCCTTAGAAAATCCAATCAAATTATAAAATAGAATTTTTTTCTAAGCTCCGCAATACACACCACAAAACTGCCGGCGTAAATCAACGTTTCAAATAAATTTTTTTAATGAGAACAATAAAATCAAATATTCATGCAAAATATTCACACTTGACCTCCCACCTGAGATTATCACCCACCTAAATTACTAGTACAACCAAATGATGAAACCAACAATACTGAAACTTAAACATCTCACAGCAGCCTCGTCACATAATGAGCATATGCCCAGAAAATGAGTAAACAAATTGCATTATACCAAATGCATGAAACCCACGTAACCGTGATTGTAGGAATACCAGCATATCATACTGCAGTTATGCAGTAGAACAACTAAAATATCAAACATCAGTCAATTTCAGAAAGAAGCCTGACTAAGTCATAACATTTCAGAATCTACCTCAGAAAGTAGAGCAACAACAACAGCAGAAATGCATGGAATCTCTTCGGCAAGTTGGAAGATAACACGAATGACAGTGTAGACTTCAAGATCTTTAAACTGCAGCACAGCTCATGAAATATTACTTTTAGAAATAGTGCACTGAACTAAAAGGCTAAAGTGAAATGGAATATAAAATGATCAATGCACCAACCTGAATTGGTATGGAAGCAACAAGTGCAGCTTCAACACCCAAAATTATGTTTGGGTCACCACCCCAACGGAAATCTATATCCATAATGATCTGACCCTTTTTGAGACTCTGAACACGAATACCTGCATTGATTAAGCAATTAAGCAGGAACATATGCTAAAAGAAACCATAAAAAAGGAAATAGACAAAGAACACAGCTGTTTCTCTTCAAGAAACAAGGACACTAGTCTGGATGGAATTTGGATTTGAGAAAAATAACATAAGAGAATGGCTTTTCAGTAAATTCATACCTTCAATCTTGGGTGGCACAGTCCCCAAAGTAAATTTATTAAACTTCAATGAAGTGATCCCAGCGGGTCGATAGTCTTCCAGGAGTGGTTCAACAGATTCTTTAACAACCATAGTAGCTGCCTGTAGATAAGTACGTCCACCAACATCAAGCACAATACAAGTGAAATATTTTCCAATTGCAAAATGATTGAAGTCTCTTTCTGGATATCTCTTATCTATTATTCTCACTTCTTCCCTCAAACTTTTGTTTTTCCAGTAAGAAGACATTTGTAGACAAAGAAGGATGAAAGAGAATGCAAATGTTAAAGCCCACACAACAATTAACTACATCAACCTAATACAGGAAAAGTAAATTTTGACACCACCAAAGCATGCGTTGAACTTCTAGGTCATTTATTCTAGTAGAAGAGGAAACTTACTTCTGAAATGAATGGCCACAATTTGCTTAGCTGCTTGTTCAGCCATTTCACCTGCAAGATGAAAGCAAAGTGATAAAGATTAAATAAAAAGATGCATTTATAAAATATCATTCAGTTGTCGGAAGAGGAAGCAAATAGACTAGGGAGCTTATGGTGTAGAAACAGAAATACTCAGGGTTTCATCGTTGATATTAGCTAATAACTAAAGTATTGGTGTGATTATTAAAATAAATGGAAGACCTGCTCGAAGGCAGGGAATGATATCCATTCAGGAAAATTATCTCCACATATTTTCTTCAAATCTTCTCTATTGAGGGAAGCAAGAACTTTAACATCAGCTGCCTGCACAAGGAAGTATAACTAGTCAATTCAGGTCCTCTAGAGAAAAGAAAATACATTCTGATTTCATCTTCACTTCTCTTCCATTTCAGATCCACCATTTACTTTCCCACTATTTGCTCATCGTAGGAACTCTTTAACAAACCAGAGTACTCAATCCAACAAAATTGAATTGTTAAATTTAACATCTAAACCACATTTTCCCAAAACTAGTCTAGATTCAAGGAACACAACAAATGCTCTAAGAAGCCTAAAAGATGATACTTAGCTTTTCTAGTTCCCAGTTAACCAAATTAGACACACAATCACTTCAACCCAATCATTTCACGCTCACATCACAATCCTGGAACACTCTAAAACACACAGAAATCCAACAAAATCAAGGCATAGACACCTTAGCACTCAAATTCGAAATTAATTCATTGTTGCAAAAAGTCAAATAAGAATTGACATACAAATTGAATTGCTAAATTTAACAGAAAACAGATTTTCTCAAAACTAGTCTAGATTCAGGAAACACAACAAATTACTCTATGAAAAGCACTTTCTCTAGTTCCCAGTTAACCGACTTAGATACATAACCCCACAATCATTTCACCCACACATCTCAATCCTCAAACACTCTAAAACATACAGAACTCCAACAGAAACGAGGCATAGGCGCCTTAGCACTCAAATTCCAAATCAACTGATTGAAGCAAAAAGTCAAACAAGAAATTGACATACAAACTGGAATTAAAAACAAGAAAAAAAATTTCACGCACTTTAGCCACTCGTTTGGTGCCCCGATACCCCATCATATGCTTCCATCCCGCCATCAACGCGATACCGAATGCCATCCCCAAAATTATCCCGGAAATCAGCCCCATTTTCTCGGTTCCCAAACACAATCACCCCTAAAACAATACAAAACACAGATAAATAACAACTGAAAACCCCAAACAAGTAAAACCACATCGCCGCATACATACATAAACACAGAGAGAGAGAAAGCGAGAGAGAGAGAGAGAGAGAGACTTACACTTACAAGAAAAACAAAGAGATCGCGGAAGAGGAAGAGAGCGATCGCACAAATATTCGAGAATTGGTATTCAGTTACAGAAAATATCTTATAACATAAGAATTAAATTTGCGTTTATTAAAAGTCATTTTCAAGCTCTCGAGATGGTGATGTTGTTGGGTCTGTGAGCATTTCCTCCACAAACATGGAAAGAAAGAGAAAAAGCAGACTTTGCATTCATCTCCCTCGCTTCCAGTTTTTTCCTTCGTTTTTTGTTTTATTTACGCTTCTGTCCGTTTTTCTTTTTTTTCAGTTATTTTCTGGTGTTTAGAATTACCGGTCCGTTTGGCTACGTTTTGGATAACGCATTGAACTGATTACAACAAGTTAGAATAATTAAATTTCAAATAATGACCTTATATTATATGCTAATAATTTAATTTAATTTCAATATAAAAACCATATAATAATAACAAACAACAAACAATAAAATTAAGTAAAAGTTTTGGTTCGAAAAGATTCAGTAATACGTAACTTTACTTACTTAATAGAAATATTAATTCCGGACCATTTACAAGAGATAGACAATAATAACATAAGATAATGATTTTATTCTAAGTCATGGGAGACATACTTGGCATTGCACTCAATGGTTTTTTTAAGGGTAAATAAGAATTTCATTACTTAAAAACAATAATTTCAACAATAGAAAGAGAGAATATTTTAAGTCACTCTCTAAGGTCAGAAATAAATAATGCACTCAGAGTTAAGGCGTAAATAGTAAAATTGTCTAACTTAAAATCAAAATTACATTTAGTTATTCCAATCTCATTCAATAGAGATTTACAACCATAAGCTAACAAATTAAAAGAGGAAGAGCCGTCGTTAATTACTTGAATCACAATCTTTGCACTTGATTCAATAATAACTCTATCCCAATTTTAAAGTTTTACCCAATTAAAGATTTCTCTGATAGCTATTGTCTCTATATTTTTAGCATTCAATTTGCCTAAAAACCTAAACAATTTTGCGGCTATAAAATTCGAATTAGAGTTATGTACAACAGCTATAGCAGCCATAAAATTGGAGTTATTTCTGACGACAGCGTCAACGTTAACCTTCAATCAACCCACTTCCGAAAGTTGCAAACACACCGTTCTTCTACTCAATGGTTATGAATTATAATAATATCAATATGATAAACGATTTAAAAAATCCTACAAACTCATTTTTAAAAAAGAACGCTTTGGAAAATCTCTTTAACATTATCCGTGGAAATCAATACCCTACAACCAACATCCAAACACGCCCTAAGAATCTCCACTTTCCGACAACAGCTGTCAAAAATTTCAAAACCGACACCTAATAACTGTATAAATTCGAAAAGACCACTAGATGCCACGTGGGGCGTTAAAAAACGGTAGAACCAACAATAACGGTTAAAAGAAGCGCTTGTCCAAAGGCAAGCGTGAGCGCAACTGCACCACCGCCTGTCACCGGAGTCTCCGACCCTCCGTTGATATTAATCGGCGGCGACTGAGCAGAATCAGGCCCAGGAGGCTCAATGTATGGAGGCGGAGGGGGCTGGTTCAGGCTAGGCGGCAAGCCGAGGCCTTGGTTGACTTTGATCTCGAAGGCCAAGCCATTTTCACACTGAGCCCCGTCGTCTGCGTCTGAGAAGTAGTAATTCGGACCTTCTATAGTTAACGGGACTGGAATGGTCAACGCTTGGTCGAACGCTGTATTGCCTCCGTCGTACTGGAATGTATCATTATCCGAGGAGTCGTCGACGAGGCAGCTCTTGAATGTGGTCTCGTTGTATGTTTGGAACACCGTTTGATTAGTGCTTGTCTTGAAAACTGAATATATTAAAAAAAATAACTTACATTTTACGATTGTATTTCTACATAAAAACAAATTACTAACGAATTTCAGCAAATCTAATCAAGCTTACTGAGGTAGTCTCCGAGATTGAAGGTTTGAGTAGCGGCCCAGGCAGTGTAGTTAGTAGCGGAGGTGTTGGTGGAGGTGTTAAAGAACCAACCTGCGTCGTCTCCGACGGTGTGGTTGACGTAGGACGTTGGCTTTGTTTGCGATGCGGCGGCAGTGATCAGGACCGTAGCGATCGTTACACGGAGGAGGGTAGCTAGTTTCATAGCGATTTCAGGCATCCGAAGACTTTTACGGGATTCTGTCTGGATTCCGCTTGACTTTTGAAACAAGTGAAGTGGGGATCGATATTATGTAAAGCGAAACACGTAATGAGGTAGGTAGTTTCATAGCGATTTCAGGCCGTTGGATCCGACGACTTCTACGGGAGGTTGTCTGGATTCGGCTTGACTTTTGGAACAAGTGAAGTGGGGATCGATATTATATAAAGCGAAACAGCCAACGACGGGTGTGGATTGTGGAAGGTTCATGGAGAGATTCCCGGAAGTGGGCCACGTGGTTGTGGGGTCCATCGTTGGAGACTTTTTAAGTTAAATTTTGTAATTATTAGAAATTTTATAAATTTTCCCCTAAAAAAAAGAAAATTTATAAATTTAAAATATTTTTAAAATATGTTATTGATATAACTAATAAAAACATAAAAATTAATATTTAAAAAGTGACTCTTTATTTTTATCAATATAATTTTAAAACTTTTCATAAAAGGTCTGTTTGCAAAATACAAAGGAAACACTTTGTACAATTGATAATTCTCTTTTGACCATCACAAAATGGAAAGCTTTATGTATTGAAACAATCTTATATAATATGAATTAATTTTTTAACTATTTTAAATTAATATTTATATAAAATGTCATTTTAAATGGTTTGTGTCTAATATAAATTTTGATTAAATTTGAATTACAATGTTTGATCTCATTCTAAGTTGCATCAAATGCCATTTTGGTGGCTGGAGTTAGGGCTGTCAAAATTTTCAGACCAAACTTCAGATTTGCCTTTAATATATGTTTGACTTAAAGTATGTTTAAGTTAGATTTAAACCACTATTCCCAACTCCGTCACAAAAAGTTTAAAGTTAAACCACTATTTCGAAACCGTTCCACTTCCAAAATGCCTAGTTGACTTATGAAGGATTTGGCCAATTCATCGCTCAGACCTGGCAATCGGACAACACGAACATCAATGACGCTTTGGACATCCTCTCACATTCTTTACAAGAACAGAACTCTACCACTTTCGGAAACATCTTTCATAAGAAGAAAAGGCTTCTGGCCCACCTCCAGGGCATCCAAACAGCTCGGGAGAATCATGACTCGCATTCCCTTTGTAACCTTAAAGACCATTTAAGAACGAAACTTGAGTAGGTTCTGTCCCAGGAAGAGCTTCACTGGCACCAACACTCTCGATGTCAATGGCTCGGTCAGGGCGATAGGAACACACAGTATTTTCACACCATCACTATGACACATCAGCGCCGAACCCGAAACTTCTCCCTCAAAGACGAACACGGTCTCATGCGGTCAAACACAGAGAATATTTTACGGCTCGCGAGGACCTTCCTTGAACAACTCTACTCTCCAAACCGTCCTACCTCCAGGCCTTCCTCTATTCTGAGTAACTTTCCTCCTCTCCCCCTCCCGGTTATAGCCGCTTTGCAACATCCTATTAGCCCCGACGAAATAAAGAATGCTTTCTTTGCTATGGCTCCGAACAAAGCCCCCGGAGTTGACGGATTTCCAGCGTTGTTTTACCAATCTCAATGGGACATAGTCGGACCGTCTCTGATTGTGTTTATTCAAAAAATCTTCCGCCATGAAGTTTGGGACACAGCGCTCAATCGAACAATTATGGTCCTCATTCCTAAATGTCTGAAGCTGACCCAGATTTCCTAATTTCGACCCACAGCTCTGTGTTCTGTCATTTACAAAGCCATCACTAAGCTGCTCGTTCACCGCCTCAAACCCCTCTTCCCTGAGCTCATTGCTCCGATTCATTGCAGTTTCGTTCCGAGTCGCCAAATCACGGACAATATCATTATAGCCCAAGAGGTCATCCACTCCATGAATCGGAAAATCGACAAGACCGGTTTCTTTGCGATTAAGGTGGACTTAGAGAAAGCCTATGATCGCCTCTCTTGGGAGTTCATCCTAGATACCCTTATCCAAATTGGGCTCCCGGACTCACTGATTAATCTGATCATGAAATGTCTTTCCTCGGTCTCGATGCAAATCCAATGGAATGGGGCCTTAGGTGACTCTTTCTCACCCACCCGGGGCATTCGTCAGAGGGATCCTCTCTCCCCCTACATTTTCATTCTTTGCATGGAAAGACTCAGTCACTTAATCCACGAGTCAATTAATAAAGGCAGTTGGAAGCTGATTAGTTTAAGCCGAGGTGGCCCACCCCTCTCCCACCTATTTTTTGCTGATGATCTTATTCTATTCGCGGAAGCATCCAGAAGACAGATCCACGTGATACGTGACACTTTAGATACTTTCTGCACCGCGTCTGGACAACGGGTCAACCACGACAAATCTCGCTGCTTTGTTTAGCGTAATATCCCGGCAACCTTGGTGCACTCGCTCAGTGAGGACCTGGGCTTCAAATTGACAAAGAGCTTGGGGCGCTACCTCGGCGTGCCTCTATTACATGAGCAGGTCACTCGCACCACTTACAAGCATATTCTGGACAAGGTCCAACAACGTCTCTCCGGGTGGTCTGCCAATATGCTTTCGTTAGCCAGCCGTCTCACGCTAATACAGTCAGCCATTACGGCGATTCCCACTTACACGATGCAAATCGTGCGCCTGTTGCGTCAGTTGTGTGATAAGATGGAAAAAATTATGCGCCAATTCTTGTGGGGCACGACCTCGGAGACGAAGAGGATTAGTTGACTCAACTGGGACACAGTCTGCATGCCCAAAGATACGAGAGGTCTGGGCATTCGCAAAATCAGGGAATCCAATGACGCTGTCTTGACTAAACTCGGCTGGACCCTGGCTTCTCAACCCGATGCCTTATGGGTCCAAGTTTTATCGGAAAAATATCACTTTGACGCTACTAATCCTCCCCTTTCCTTTTCTATTTCAGGTGGCTCAATGATATGGAGGAGAATCAAAGCGACTTGGCATCACGTGTTACAAGGCATGAGATGGCAGATAGGGGACGGCGCCCGCACGAGATTTTGACTCGATCCGTGGGTCGAGGATTGGGGCCCACTCTCCTCTCATGCAGTGACATCGACCCCAACAACGCTGGAGTCCCGAGTGCAACAGTTCACAGACTCCACTGGTAACTAGAATTGAGCCCTTTTTCAACATATGCTTCCTTCGACGATATGCTTGACTATTGTAGGTATCCTTCCTCCGTTGGCTACCCTCGGGCCAGACAAACTCATTTGGGGAGGTACAGAGGATGGTCACTTTACGACGTCTTCTGCATATACCATTATCTTGCAATCCGATTCTACTCCGCACTCTACCCCTGGCATACTATTTGGAAGTGGCAGGATCCTCCTCGCATCCGGGCTTTTCTATGGTTACTCTTACATAACAAGTTGTTCACTAATCAACAACGAGTACATCGAGGTCTCACTTCGGACAATACTTGCTACCATTGTCACCAAGAGGAATCCTCTCTCCACGTGGTGAGAGACTGCTCTAAAGCACGCTCATTATGGCGTCGATTTCCCTCCCAGGTCCTCACAACCGCCTTCTTTTCCATTGATCACCACGACTGGCTTATTTCGAACCTCCTCTCGCGTAGGAAGCTCGGAGGACTCGACCGGGCTATCATATTTGGCATGACATGCTGGTTTATTTGGATTTGGCGAAATCAGGCCATCTTCGATGCCTCCTTCTCTTGGCCGACCTCACTGGAGCACCCCGTTTTGACCTATGTTCACCACATCCACGTGGCTACTACCTAGAAAAATCG
>JANJEY010000004.1:3020168-3032368 GCA_024703695.1 Erythroxylum cataractarum | reverse complement strand
ATATTGAAGAATTGTCCATACATATGATCGGGATTTGTTTACATAAAAATGGACTCATATCTTTTGTTATAATAAAAAAAAAGTGATGTAGATTATTCAAGATTTGATTTGTTTTATAAAAAAATAAACTTCTATGAAATGATTTTAAGGGATTCAACCATTTGCCTTGATCATGGAATATCATTGAAAAGTAGGAATTTGTTTATGAAAAGATTTTTTGCGATTATTTTTAGTATAGAATGAGTCAATTATCCATTTTGGTATCTTTTAGATAAAAAAGAAGAAGAAGAAGGAATTTGGACGAAAAGAAAGGAAGTGACTTAGAAAAATCTTTTTTATCAATAACTTCAGATCAATCAGACGAATATTGAATGAAATCAGTTAAACATTACTTGAATATTGAATAAAGAAGGAATTTGGACGAAAAGAAAGGAAATATTGATTCGTCCCATCCTTTCACTTGTTCTAGAGAACAAGTCACTCTTACATCGAAGAATTTAAAACATGAGCATTATAATTCTTAAATTTTATATTATTTATTTATCTCTTTATATTTTAATTAAAATATTGTTTTAATTTATTATTTTACAAATAAATCACTATTTTTATCTTTAAAAATACTAAATTTATTTAATCTCATTAATAAATTATATTTGTCAAAATTTAGGTTCCTTATTTATTTCCTTATATTTTAATTGAAAACTTTTAATTAATTATTTTTTTTATCATGAATTTGTTTAATAAATTAAATTATTAATTAGTATATATAAGTAAATTTGCATAAAATAATTTAAGAATGTGTTAAAAATAATATTTAAACTATAAAGAGTATATTTAAAGGAAATTTTAAAAATGTTAAAATAAAGTTAGAGTCATTATTATTTACTTTATTTAAACATATTTCAATTTTTATAAGCCTTTAAATTAATAATAGTATAGAAATACATTTTTTTATTTTAAAATTTATGTTAGATTTAATCTTAGCTTAAATTATTAGAGTTATTATTAGTTTATTACATATTAATAGGCATTATTAGTGTAATTTATTTCAGTATTGTATTTTATTTTATATTATATTTTACTTATTTTTATAATTTTTATTCTTATTTGTTATTTACTGGTTTTATAGCAGTTTAATATCGATTGAACCTCTAAACCTTAAACATTTTATTTTACATATTTAATGTCTAGTTTAGTTTTTAAAACATTGCTAACAAATACCACTCTTTTTTATTTTTGATCTTTCAAATCATTCCTACAGGAGATTTGGACCATTTTTATCTTTCGATAAAAAGTTTCATTCTTTTAAAAACAAATGAGGTAAAATCAATAAGGATTTCTTTTTTGATTCATCCCTAGAGTTGAATATCCAATTCAAGAATTGTTTTTGGTCCAATTAGTAAGAATTAATAGAAAGGAAAATCCCTTACGATACACTAGATTTGGCTAAGTTATTGTTTAAGTGAATAATTTGTTATTTCTTCAAATCTCTCTTGTGATTCAAAATGCTCATGTAATTTGTATGCGCCTTGTTTTGATCATGGAATAGATGAACTTAATCCAAAATTTGATTTTTCTTTAAGAAAGAAATCTTATCGAAATTGTCCATATCTAGTTTATCCTTTAGAATTATATCATATCCTGAATCTAATGAAATAGGACGAATTGAGACGAAATTTTGATAAATATATTAACTATTTCTTTCTTTTCTAATCGCATGAAAGGGACAAACAAAACATCTTGTTCTTTCTTCAAAATATCTGATCTCTAGTGAACCTCTTAATCGAAATTGAATCAAGATAAACTTCTAACCATCTATTAAAGAAAAAAGAACGAATGAATCTTGTAAGATTCAAAGAAATTCTTCGATTTCTTCAAAAGTAGATAATTATTCATCTCCTTCTCACCTTCTGTGCATATCCATGACACTGAGAAATATTAAAAAGCACATTAAGGAAATTGATTTGATTCTATTTATGTTTGAAGAAAAGATGGATCTCAAAAAATTGATTTTTCTTTTAGTTATAGTTATTGAATCTCTCTTTGATTGGTTAATGTGTGATATTTCAAATCCTCATTGTTATTGTAATCAAAATGAACTCTAGATTAATAAGAGCATCCTTTTATATAATCCCTTCCTTGAACGAAAATAGGTCATATTGAATATTTGAAGATATATTCATAAAAAATCAATCCTTATTTACCAATCACACATTGTCTAACCAAATGTAATTATCTCTTGATATGTTCCTCAAAAAATCTGAATTGTGCAAATTATTCCCCAAATAATGAAAAGATCTTGACATAATTGACACATGAAATTGAGCATAATTTTGCAAAGAAATAACCTATTCTTTCTCAAGAAAAGATAGGAAATATGCTCACCAATTTAATTGAATTGTTGAATCAGCTCTTTATTGTTTGAAGAACCCCTCTACTTCAATTAGAATTTTTTCATAAAAAAAACAAATGTAAGATAATAGATTCAGTCTTTCATTAAGGTTTCATATAGCTATCCTCAATTCAAATCAACTATGTTTCGTCTCTTCTTCAAAGAAAGACAGTCAAACAATTACTAATCATAGTCTTTGCAAATCGGATCATCCATATAATTTACAAAAAAAAAAACTTCATATATATGATGTTTTTCTCTTAGAATCCCTCTTTTTCGGATCCTCCACCACCGCAAATCCATATTAGATTAAGACATGATACACTTTTTAGTTATTAGGATAATCCAAATTCTCTCTTTTAGATTTGAAAAATAGCTCCCAATTTTTTTCTTCTTCCTTTTGAAAGATATAAGAGCAAAACAATCAACCTATTAATATTGGAAGATCCAAAGAGTTCTTCCAATATATAATTTTTGGGTCCAATAGAATTCATAGGTATAAGAAGAAGCCCTATCAAATAGACATTTTTCTTTCGGCTATCTTTCAATTGTTAATATGATATATATAAGGACCAATACTGTATAGTACTACACTCTTAACCATAAAATATTGAGCACTTGTTGAAGTTTGTGAATTGTGTGAAAGTAGGATATTCCAAATTGGTGAGTGTAAGAGTTTTATAAAACATTTTTGATGAAAAAAATGTGAATGGAAGATCTCACTAAATTGAATTAGGTCTATAAATATAAGAAATAAACTAACCTCGAGTTGTTATTTTCATGGGTCTTGCAACACTACTTCTTAGCTGAAATGTTAGTTAGCTAGCTAGATCACGTTTAAGTCCTGGTCCTCATATTTATTGTGTATACCAAGCTCATAGATGTGGCTTATATGCTTCCTGCCATTCTCATGTATATAGTTTCTAACCGTCAAATTTATTCACTTTTGTTGGATGACCAAAAATATAAATAGGATTCCTGCTTTGCTTCCGTGTTTGCTATTACCAAAATACAAAGAAAATACAAATACTTATATCATCAAGTGGTTGATGCCAACATTTTAATAATGCTTATATGTGTATGGAGATCAGTAGCTTCACCCAAATGAAACATATGATAGGCATTTATGATCAGATGCAAGATGCTATTCTCGTTTTCAACTATGAAATGGGTAGAAGGATAGATAATTGTTTTGTTTATTAACCATCTATATATTTAGCATTTGGTGTCGAAACAATGCAATCCTAAAAAATGGTGCAGAAGACAAGAATCACAGCTATAGCCCAAGATATCAAAACTATGATGAGCAATAGGAAATGATTTATTGCTGTGATATTTTATCAAAAACATTATAAACAGTATCTCATATTTTCAAAATTAACATACAAAGTTCTCAAATTAGACACATCAACCAAATTGTCCAAGAGAGAATGAGAGATTACTTTATAAAGTATGATAGTTTGACAGTTTGGCATTGGTGACTTCAACAGTTCGAAGAAGAACGTGACATTGACGACATAAGAAGAATAACGAAGGAAGAACAAGAAACAAAGAAGAAGGACAGGGTGAGGGGTCAAGGTCAGGGATGAAGGGAGATGGATGGAAGCAATGCTAAGGTTGAGGGGGCGAGCATTGAGAGCGAGACCGTGAGAGCAAAGGAGGAGGCTGGCGCTTGGCAATGGCTTTCGTTAATGAAAGGCAAAATGACGTTATTTTGCCTTGTCTTTTATTAATTGTCCTATAAATTAAATGACATTATTTTACTCTTAGAGTAAAACGATATCGTTTTGTTTCAATTACTGTGTGGGGCATAGGCCTGACCACTCGACTCAAACCACAGCCCAACCTGAATTTTTTGGGCCATACTAAGTCAGCACATAGCCTGCCCCTGCGCTTGTGGGCCGGTTTGATAAGGCCAAACCAGTTGACCCCAGGCTGAGCCGGGCTGGGTATTTTTGCCATCCCTGACCACGTATGTATAGATATGTTGGGTTATTTTACTTTCACTGGATCAAGAATAAGAGAGGCATCATAATCCGATTGTGGATAGGATAGCTTATATCTTTACTCCGATGCGTAATATTATGGAATTGTATGGGTAAGAAGAGGTGGATTGCCAATTGTGCTTTAAGACTTGAGGAAGAACGAAATATGGAAACAGAAAGACCAGAGCTAGATTATTACTCTTTCTTTTTATTGTTTACTTTCTGAGAGGATGGAGGTTGAATTAGACATAATCTAGGTAGTCATGTAGAATAGAAATTGTATGAAGAGTACATGATTTGTGACCACTTTAATAATGCAAAAAAAATTCTACTAGTACATAAAATTTAAGAAGGTCGAATAGTACGCAATCTTATTCCTAAATTGTTTTCAATAGATCTACGTGACGGGAAAATATCTATATATCTAATGCTCCGCATGATATCTTACAATATAATTCTTAATCAATATTTGTAAACACTTAATTAAAACCAGTGTGAACTATTTTATCTCCGGAGTGCAATAACCTGGAGACCTCCATCAATGTGAAGATTGATCATTGTCCTGTAATTTACGGGTTTATTTTCATCGGCGAGTTTGAACGTGAAACAGCTTAACAGAACAGCTGAGAAGATCTTCATCTGCCTGTAAGCGAATTCCTTACCAAGACAGATCCGTGGCCCTGCCTGTTAACCACCGAAAAGCTTATGTTTTTAACTCAGCTTTTGGTGTTGCCAATACTAGGAAGTGAAATGGAACTTGAGCTTCGATAAGGGTCTAACCTGGAATGCTGTGAACTTAAAAGGACTATCTTGCAGAAAGATGCCATCCTCGTTGAGCCATCTCTCTGGTTTGTATTCTTCGGCATCATCACCCCATAAGAATTTCATCCTGCCCATGGCATAAGGTAAGTAGCATACCATATCTCCTTTCCTGATGCTATATCCGTCCGGCCATATGTCATCAGCATGGCAAATCTTTGCGTCCTGTAAACAGAGAAATCCGAAATGAGGAAAATGAAGAGTTGTTATGTCAGTCTAGACTTAAGGCATTATAAATAGGGTAGGAGTAAGATGATGGCAAAGACTGGAACTGGCAGCAGGATCACAAGAAATGAGCAACTTTTGAGAGACTTCTAAGCCTCTTTTTCGCCATAGAGTAAAGAGCTGTTTGTTCAACAAAAAGGAACATCTTACTCGGTAAACAAGGCAATTGAGGAATTCTCCTTACCACTGGCACAGAAGGATAGAGTCTAAGAGTTTCAGTTATGGCTGCATGAAGATAATTCATCTTATCTAAAGCCTCTTCACTAATACCGGCTGCAAAATCCGCCATGTTTGTAATGCTTTCTGTACTCTTAGTAGCTTCTCTTACTTCTTCTGCAACCTTTTCCTGTATAGTTGGATACTTGCAGAGCATGTAGATGAACCATGAGAGAGCAGCTGCTGTTGTGTCTTTTCCAGCAATCACAAAGTTGAGTATTATATCTCTCAAGTACTTCTGATCAGTCTGTGTCACTTGCAGAAATCTTGACAAGATATCATCTTTCTTAATCTGCATTACTCATATAACAAAAATGGATAGTAAAGTAATGTGTCTCGAGATTAATCAGAATCAAACAAGAAGAACGCTCACTCACAGAGTAATAGTCCTTGGTGTTGCGCATGAGCTCAATTTTAATATTGATCAGTTTATATACGAAGTCGTCAATCTGTTTGATGTTCTGCTTCAGTGAAGCTTCTGAACCAACATTCAGTAGCTTCTTCATCTTCCACAAAACATCAACGTAGCGCCAGAGGGTCTTTGCACTTGCATCATCAAAAGCATCGCTGAATCTGCGGCTTTCTTCATTTGTTCCACACATGCAATCTAGTTCAATTCCGAAAGCCACTTTGAATATGGAGTCCAAAGTTGATTTCATGAATAGATCCTACAGAGATTGGGTTAAGACTTGAACAGACAAAAAATTATGCAGGTGACATTCAAATGAATCTTGAGCTTACCTGAACATCCATAGGCTGGTTTGATTTTGCAGATTCAGACACTATATCAGCAAGCTTAGCCGCATTGTTCTTGAAGACGACACTGCTAAAGTCTCTCAATACCTTTGTAGAGAACTCATAGCTCGAAAGCTTTCTCTGCTGACGCCATTTGTCACCGTCAACAGCAAAAATGCCATCTCCAAGTAAGTCTCTTAAATTGATGTAATTGTACTCTCCCTGCACGAATTTTCCAAGAGCTAATCACAAGTTCTTGTTTCGAAGTTCAACTGTGAAGATGGGTACATCAGAACCGATTTCACAGATAAGAAATCTCGATGCCCTTTTTTCCCTTTTTGAGAGAAGAATTGATTTAACAACAAAATCGACTCTCACTAACTGTTTAACAAGAATTAAAGCCGATTCAGTAAGAGCCTTTTTAGTCTTCATGGTATTAGAATCAAAACACATTTCATATCACGAAATCTTTACACGAAACAGAGGAAGGATGTTGTTGGAATGGATAATGTAAAAAAGCTAGTACCTTTCCGTAATTCTCAAAGTTGGTTTTGAGCATGTACTCGACGTTAACTGGATCTGCTGTGTAAACTTCATTTCTGAAAGGTCCAAGAAGCCTGTAAGTTTTATGCTTCCTGGCAAGATCAGTCATGTAATGGTGCACCCTGTTGAAGTTGAGAAGCTGATTAAAGACGGTGCCACCTATGGGATGGTACCGTCTCTTAAACCTGTTCTTATCTAGTTTTCTTCTCAGGATATGGACAACCAGACAAGATAGGATCAGAACTGAAACTGTGAAGATGAGTGGGTGAGAAAGAATACCTTCCCCTGCCATATCCTAACCGACGACGAAAGATGATAGTCAACGATTTGCTGGTCTCTGCATTTATAGTACCACAGGTACAGACAGTCTTTGTTGATTAGCCTCAGTACTATTGGGATCAAATCCGCTGTCCCGTTTTCCTATGATACGTCTGTTCTCTTACTCTGATAAATGTACTTGATTGTACCAACAAGCAACGTCTTATATACTTTATACATATGAAACTCAAAAGCTAAACAGCTAAATACTATGGCCGGAAGCATCAATTATGCTATGTCCTTAAGCAGCAGGGCTAGAAGCTATAATTAGCAAATCAGTATGGGGTTAGGAGTAATTACCTTGTGTGATTGGAATATTTAATTTGATAAATTATTTATTTAAAATACGTTATATATACACTATTACTTGTATTTAAAGGTGTCTAATTTTTTAAGAATTTTTTAATTTATTGGCCAAACTTTTAAAATTTTTAATTAAGGGATTAATTTTTTTAAACTTTAAAAATTCAGGTGAAAGAGTTATTTTTGATGATATGATATATATATACTAAATATTATATAAATGTCTATCTATTAACTAAATCAACAAAAATTAATGCCTTGAAGTGAATTGCTAGTTTTAAAAGATTGATTACTAAATTAAAAAAAATTAAAATTTAGACACTAAATTGAATAAAATTTCAAAAAATTGAACATTTTAAAATTAATTATCAACATCTCATCAAAGTTTGTTTTTTTTTTAAACATATGATTCAGTTGCAAACAAGTCTAGCTGTGGTTTTGATTGCATATCCTCTTGTACTGTGTATGAAAATTTACCAGAGGAACTGCAGGATATAGTCTCAAGGTCTCTCAAGGACTCTGTCAATGCTCTGGATGAAGATAATGCATCTTCTCAAGGGTTGTATCTGTTATTTTCCCCCCAAAATCTTCAATATCAGCTTCATTAATTTTCCTGACAACAAAAAAGGTTGAAAAATTATTTTAGGGATGTGCTCCACATTTCGTGGATCAGTAATAAACGTTATTACGGTTAGCAACAAAAAATTAAGGATCCTAGAGTTTGTTGAAGTGAAACAAGTTCCTAAATACCGTTCCTGATTCTGGTTGGTATTCTGGGCTTATGTGGTTAAGAAATACTGTGAATATGATGAGAAAAGGGGCTTGATGTGAAGATTATAAAGATGGTAGAGAGCATTTCCATTTCTCCAGAATGTTTGGAGAATAATGTCTGGATATGCACATAATAACGCAGTCCAACACGACAACATGAAAGTTATCCCAAGTCTCTTTCAAACAGAACAGAATGCAGCATCTGAAACACCTCAGTTTAGTGTTACAGATACAATTAAAGGTTAAATCAAGCAAGTACATGCGACATGAAGAACGATAATCTTTACCAAAATCTTGATCATTTGAATCGAATCTGTTGTTGTTTTAGACTTAACTCAGAATATATAATGTACTGAATATGATATACACTATTATGTATCAACATTCAGTTGCATGCATTCCAGATAATATATCAATATGAGATCTGCTTTAGCACTTACCCATTAATTAAACATTCACAGTGACCGCCAGCTCAAACTAATGATAAGAAAAGAAAAGAAGATGCTAAGAGTATCTGTAACATAATCATTCCACTGCTTGTACACTCGAGGCTTATCCATTTCACTTCCCATGGATGGAATTGCATCATTGTATGCACTTTGATGATAGACGAAGTTCTGGCGGCACCACCATGATTGGAACATATCCAAATAAGCAGCAGCGTTCGTAGGTTACCACCATATGAAGTTAAACTAACATGGTTCATCAAAGTGCTAGACTGTTCGCTTCACATGCTCTAATTGTATGAGCTTGTTCTTGGAATTGCATGAAGATGAAGACCTCCATCAATGTGAAGCGTGAAGGTTGTCCTGTAAGTAACTTTTTTTGTGTCATCAGCTAACTTGAAGCGGAAGTAGTACAGGAGGGCCATTGACACGATCTTCATCTGCCGATAAGCAAAGTCTTTACCTAAACAGATTCGAGGACCAGCCTACAAGCAAAAGTGCAACCAAGTACATGAGAAATTCTCAACATCAATACACGTCAACAATTCTTATGTAACAATGAGCAAAGTGATCTATACATGAAATACTGTGAATTTGAAAGGTGACTCAGGTTGGAAAACCCCATCCCTTAGCCATCTTTCTGGCAGAAATTCCTCAGCATCCTCTCCCCAGATATAAGACATCCGACCCATGGCATAAGCCACATAATAGACATCATCGCCCGCTCTTACTCTAAAGCCATCAGGAAGAATATCATCTGATTCTGCACATCTCCCATCCTTGAATTACACAAAGCAATCATATTACTAGAATTCCAGCCTCTTAGATTCAAGCAAATGAAGAAAAACAAATATAACAGAAGACAACAAAGCAGAAACCAGAAGGTCACTGCCATACAATTCAAACTATGAATGGTCCAAACATTTCAATTTTAACAGATTCTGTTGAGATATGTGCATTGCATCACAAGATGAGTAAATCAAGATCCTTTAAACAAACAAAACTTCCAAATAAAAATAAATGTTTTTGCATGGTAGAAGTAAAAGCCCCTAAAACTAAGGAGCAAACACAAGTTTATACCAGAGATTGATTGATCATGGCTCATCAAATTTATGATATTAATCCAGTTAAAAACATGTCTAGGTATGACTTTTGTTGCTTAGCCCCTTATACAGTTTGGCAATAGGTCCATGAGATTGTATGAAAATTACCACGGGAACTGGTGGGTATATTCTCAAGGTCTCTGTCAATGCCGCATGAAGATAATGCATTTTCTCAAGGGTTGTCTCTGTTATTTTTGCCACAAAATCTTGAATATCAGCTTCATTACCCTGACAACCAGTTACATCTCTTACTTCTTGGACAATCTTATCCTGGATCAAAGGGTTCTTGCTTAGCAAGTAAAGGAACCATGAGAGGGCATTTGCACTCGAATCTTTGCCGGCAATCATAAAGTTCAGGATGATATCCCTTAGATATTGATCAGTCATTCCCTCTGGATCCTTCTTACTTTCCACCATAAATCTTGACAGGATATCCTCCTTGTCACTCTATAATAGTAGCAAAATCTAAGTTAATCAGCAAGAACTAAATTGAAAGATAAAAAGATCCTGTGGTATCAAGTGAAAGTATAACTAACACAATATTTGTGCTCTACAAGTAGTTTCTGCTTGGTCTTGATAAGCGTGTCCACAAAGTCGTTGATAAGTTTGACTTTCTTCTTGAGTGAAGCCTCAGAACCAATATTGAAGTACCTTTTGAGTTTCCAGAATGGATCAACAAAACGCCAATAGATTAATGCGTTAGCATCATCAAAGGCTTTCATGAACGATGTTCCTTCTTCACTGGACCCCTCCAAGCAATTCAGTTCTACCCCAAAGCCAACTTTGAAAATGGAATCCAGGGTGCATCTCATCAGCAAATCCTGCAATAAGTGAACTTGGTAACTGTAATGTTTATCAGCAAAGCCGAATGCAAATTATTCCATTCAATAAGAGGCAAAGACTAAAGCTTAGTATCCAATGCGCTAATCCTGGTTAGGCCTCACAGTTTAATCAAAATTTCAGAAACAGAGGTTAATATGAAGGGAGCATAAAAGGAGATTCTGATTACACAATTATAGCTTTCTTTAGGTCTATCAATATAGTTGTTCACTTAGCATCCCTAAAATTGAAATAATCATTTTGGCCTTTCAAGATGTATGAAGAAAGAAATTATGCAGTATGTAGGAGAATGTACAACGTTCATTTTTAACGCGAGATTTGATCCAAGACAAGACAAAAAGAAAGAAGGGTCTGGTTTATTTACTTGCATATCAAATGCCTGATCAGCGATTGTAATCTGCAAGATGACTCTAACAAGTTTAGCAGCATTTCGTCTGAATACGGCACTGCTAAAGTCTCTAAGAACTCTGGTGGAGAACTCAAAACTCGCAAGCTTCCTTTGCTGCCTCCACTTGTCTCCATCAACCAAGAATATCCCTTCACCAAAAACGTCACTCATTATATCTTTGTTATACTTACCTTTTGAATACATTTCAAATTTTGTTTTCAGGATGTGCTCCACGTTTCTTGGATCAGCAATGAACACGTTACTATGGTTCGGAGCAAGAAGACGGTATGTCCTCTGTGTCCTAGAAAATTCGGTGTGGTACTCATGGAGTTTGTTGAAGTAAAACAACTGCCCATATACTGTTCCTCGAACCGGTGGGTAGTTAGGGTTGTTGATGGATTTGCCTATGTAGGTGCTAATTATGTAATAAAGAAATATTATGAGGAAAACGAGAAAAGGGGTTGTTGCGAAGATGAAGATAGTAGAGAGGATTTCCATTTCACCTTAAAGTTTGGATAATGCTGGGTGACCGTGTCTAATCAGACATATAAACATATCAGTGGGCGGACTCAATGGAAGATAACAAAATCAAAGACAAATGGAGAACTTCCCGTTGGACAACTTTGTCCTTCCTTCATAAATTGAACAACTATTAATTATATTTTTAGTTTTTTAATAATTTATCGGTTAAGTTACATAATTCGATTCTAACAAAAGTAATAAAGTGACCCAATAAATGATCTAGATTAATGGGTCGAAGTTCTGAAAGAAAATAGATTTCAATTAGTATGAACCAGACCTATTGTGATAGGGAAGTTCCATATGGTATCTATATATAAAGATTAAAGTCTCCTTCAATTGCTTATATAATTCGCAAGTATAAGAATCCTCTGATACCACATGTAACATGTAGGATAGATCTTATTACGTGTCCCGGATTGTTCATGAAAGGGTTGAAAATAAAGGAAATGCGGAATACCTGATTTTGGTTCCATCCGATGTTCCGAAGTAATTTTCAAGGGCAAAACGAGCACCAATCTCTTTGGGACCTTTCCGGAAGTCGATCACCGACATTCAGTTAACATCTTTATTCAGTTTTCTTAAGAGAGTTAATGC
>JANJEY010000004.1:2945462-2962399 GCA_024703695.1 Erythroxylum cataractarum | reverse complement strand
CAAGTCCCTTAACCAAAATGTTGAAGAAGCATGGATTCAAATGGTCACCTATAGCAGCGGAAGCATTCGTCAAATTAAAGGAAGTGATGACCAATGCCCCAGCCTTGGCTCACCCGAATTGCTCCAAACAATTCGTTATTGAATGTGACGCTTCAGGATCAGGTGTGGGAGCCGTATTGATGCAAGAACGGCCAATTGTTTTCTATAGCAATCCTTTACATGGTAAACACCATCTCTTATCTACATATGAAAAGGAAATTTTGGCACTTATTCTTGCTGTGCAAAAATAAAGACCATATCTTCTTGGTCAAAAATTCATTGTGAGGACTAATCACCAGAGTTTAAAGCATTTATGGAGCCACAAAATTAAAACAGCAACACAACAAAGGTGGTTATTCAAGCTGAAGAGATTTGACTTTACTATTGAGTATAAAGGTTGAAAAGAAAGCATCGTTGTCGATGCTCTATCCAGAAAAGAACAAGGAGATGGAGAGGCCCAAATTTTGGCCATTTCATGTCCAATTCCAAATTGGATTGATTCCATTAAAAAAGAAACTAGTTCAAATCCAAATACGGGCAAAATAGTTCAAAAGGTACTTAATGGTTAAGCACTTGGTCCATGGAAATATAGAGATGGGATTCTGTTCTTTAAAGAGAGAATTTATCTAATAAAAGATTCACTTTTGATTAAAGATATAATTGAGCAATTTCATAATAGCACTCATGAAGGGTTCTCAAAACGCTCCACAAGATATGCTCCACTTTTTATTGGCAAGGGCTTAAGAGTAAGGTGTGAAATTTCATGAGACAATGTGATATTTGTCAAAGGCATCAAGAAGAGCTTACTTCCCCAACTGGCCTCCTTTAACCTCTACCAATTTCAAACAGAATTTGGGAAGACATTTCAATATATTTCGTTAATGACCTACCAATTTCAAGAGGCAAGTCCACTATATTTGTAGTTGTTGATAGACTATATAAATATGCTCATTTTGTGCCTATTTCTCACCCTTAAACTGCTGCAACAATTGCTCAAATTTTCTTTAAAAATATTTTTTTTGTTACATAGAATGTTAAAATATGTTGTTTGTCATCGTAACCCTACCTTCAGCAACTCATTTTGGAGAGAATTATTTAATTTAAATGGCACTAGATTTAATTTTAGTTCAGCTTATAACCCCCAAACTGATGGCCAAACGAAGGTGGTAGATCGAACATTGGAGATGTATCTCAGGTGCTTTACAAGTTCTCAACCAAAGTTATGGATTAAATGGCTGACTTAGGCAGAGTATTGTTATAATACCAGTGTTTATTCAACCATTGGAAAGACTCCCTTTGAAGTAATGTATGAAAGGCCTCCACCTACTCTCCTCTCTTATATTCCTAGTACAGCTAAAGTTGTAGTTGTGGAGCAAGAATTGATGGAAAGAGACACCATGATTAAGGAACTTAAAGAGAAAATTCAGTAGGCTCAAAATCGAATAAAGAGAGTGTATGATGCGAAGCATCAAGAAAGGAGGTTTATTGTTGGTGACATGATTTTTCTCAAGTTGCATCCTTACAAGCATCATTCACTTACACTAAGGAAGAATTTCAAGTTGGCAACAAGGTATTATGGACCTTTCAGAGTGTTACAGAGAATTGGGGTAGTCACTTATAAATTAGAATTGTCAAGGGATGCCAAGGTACACCCTATATTTCATGTGTCTCTCCTTGAGAAGCAAATTGGAGCCATGTTTGTCATACAGCCACAATTGCCTTTCACAGATGAGGTTGGTGAGCTTTCTCTAGAAACTGAAGCCATTTTGGATAGTAGAGTGAGGAGGAAAAAGCAAGAGGTCTTGTTTCATTAGCAAGGCTTGTCTCCTGCAGAAGCCACTTGGGAAGAGTTTAAGGAGATCAAGACCAAATTTTCATATATTCATCTTGAGGATAAAAGGTTTACTTAAGGGGGAGGGAGTGTCACGTGCCTCTTTATTTATTAATTTTTATTTAATTTGTGTTTGAATAAGTCTTGCTACAGGTATAAGTCTTTAAATTTTAGTTTCTTGTTAATAATAGAGTAGTTTCTTGTAATTAACCAAGTTGTTGAGTTGTTTTACTATTTATAGCTGCTGAATAATAAGTCAGAGGCATGAGATAAAAAACTTCTTAAATATAAGAAAACATAAAGACCTTGGATTCCTCCATTAAACTAATCTATTTTCTATTAAAATCTATTTTTTCACAACAGTATAGGTCCATGCAGGGAAAAACAGCAGTTCATACCATATAACCAATATTCTATGTAAGGTCTTTTACCAATATTTTAGTTCGTTAAAGTTTTCTATTAACGGCTAAGTTCTCGGTTCTTCCTCTTCTTCTCTTAAAATTTTTAAAGACAATCTTCTTGTATTTTTTTCACTGGAACGTCATCATATTTTCTCTTAATATATTTAAATTACTTAAGTCTTCTATTTCTCATTTGACTATTAGAATTAGCTACTTATCACTTTATTCTTGATCATGTCCAAGTATGAGTTCTATTATATAGAAATATTTGAAATTAAGTTTAAAATTGATTAAATTTAATTTAATGTGTTAATTTTAATATATTCAGATTAAATTTAATTAGTTATATTAAAAAATTCTCAAACCTAAATGCATAAACTCAAATTGAGTGAAATCAAGCTTAACCATTAATTTTGAAATCAGAAAAAAGACAATAAACTTGGTATAAAAATAAAAGTTAAAGCAGAAAAAGGGCCGTGGAGGGTGGTCTTCGTATTGGATTGGCTTCCTTTGGTTGGGTCCTTGAAAAGAATTGGTAAAAAAAACCCAGAGCTGCTAATTTTTTGAATATGTACGTAAATCTTTGAATTGGCACAATAATCTATAAATTATGAGTATTTTGCATTAGACAAGTCCTATATAATAAACTCGATTAAAAAAGTGTAAATAAAAAAAATTAAACATAAAACCTTTTAACTTCGTAATCCTCCATCCCACCAACTCGACCCACACAAATTAGATCAGTTCAAACCTTTGGTTGTTAGCTTCCAATTTTCAGCTTTTGGCTCTGATTTGAAGGGGAATATCAATAGCTTTTTATTTTTAAAATTTTTTATTACTTTTAATGGGTGTATATTAAATATATGGTAAAA
The DNA here is from genome assembly GCA_024703695.1 of Erythroxylum cataractarum. NCBI lineage: Eukaryota > Viridiplantae > Streptophyta > Magnoliopsida > Malpighiales > Erythroxylaceae > Erythroxylum > Erythroxylum cataractarum. The sequence goes on along the minus strand of JANJEY010000004.1, from coordinate 2,959,256 downwards.
TATATATCATATTTTATAAATTCCATGTTTTAAAGAGTTAATAACTTAAAATTAAATGATGGTACACATCAAGACTTTTCACTCTAACTAGAATTTGAGAATTTGAGGAGGGTCATAATATATTCAACCTTTCTTGTTTATGTGACTTGATCTGTAGCCTCAATTTAGAAGTTGTGAATTACTATGAATTATTGCAATTATTAAGTCACAATTATAAGTTATAAAAGAGCAACTATAGCAAATTGCTGATTATAATTACATTCATAAGTGCGACCACCAATTTAAAACCCTAAAATTTACTTTTCTTTGGTAATCCTCTCGAAAATCACGCTATACTTCAGCTACTCACAACTTGGAATGAAGAGAGAACAAAAGGTAGAACACAAGGAGACTGAAAGAGGTCAAGAACATAGTATATGATTAGAGAGCGCGTGGGTAAGAAAATATCTTGGATGGATAGATAGCTTAGTGCATGCAATAATTGAATATTCAGTCACCACCAACTCCAAAAGAAACAACAAAAGTTGAGAGACGGGAAGCGTGAGGATAATGATGACTCGTGCTTTGTTTGTATCTGAAGCGTGGTCCTGTAGCCTAGCAGCCCAGTTAATCATTAGAAAGGAAAATTAAGTTTGAGTGAGGTCGAAGATTTGAGTCTCAACAACGACAAGAGTTCATCCAATATGGTGACTCTTTGTGCGCACCGAACATTGAATTGCCTTTCCAAAAAACTGGTTGGGATCAAACTGTGATTAACCCCCCTCACACAATATCGGGCCAAAATGTGGAGGCGCCTAAGATGGACGTTCCACCTTTTGAGTTTGTGGCCCTGTGGCCTAGCAGTTTTGGTAGACTTTTTAGTAATGTGTGTCTGAGCAATCAAGAGGGCTGATACATTTTGGGTTGGCATGAACTAAGACCCTGAAATTGACGAGCATAATGTGACAAGAGGAGAGAACCCATTTGCCCATTTCCTATCATGGAGGAGGAGAAAAAAAAAAGAGAGAGAGATAGATGCCAGAGTCGAAGATGTTCAGTACAAACAAATGGTAAGGAGAGCTTTTTACAGTCTGGAAAAGTCCTTTAATCGGCACAAGAGAAGAGAGAGTTTGCATGAAATGGGTTTTTACTTTTTAGGAGTGATGTAACCTTGCCTTGTAAGAACTTATGTACAAAAAATATCCCAGAGCTAAAGTGTCTGCTAGAACAGAAGAAACAAGAGGGTGGATAAGACTTTACGTTACCAAATTATTCTGTATCACACCGTAGTTTGAAAGGTTCATCTTCTAGGTTGCTCTTGATGAATTCATCATCGATCGGAACTCTTTAAAATCAACGAACCCATCACCATCTTTATCAACTCCTTTAATCATAAGTCTGCAATCTCGTAGGCTACAGTCCTCTGATCCTAGGCTACTGAGAACCTTCTGCAATTCCCTAGCAGAGATGAGACCATTCTTGTCAAGATCAAAGGTCCGAAATGCGTCCACAAGATACTCTTCTTCACCGCCGCTGACGGCGTCGATGAACTCGTTCAAGTCTACGAACCCATCACCGTCGCAGTCCATCTCTCTCAGCATACCTTCAGCTACCTTCGTAGCTTCTGATTTGTTGTACCCGAACACAGAAAGCAGTTGGCTCAGCTCATGAGACGATATCTTACCATCCCCATTTGCGTCGATGACTTTGAACACTTGGCTGAGTTGATCGGGGACATCCATAGCTGCCAAAGACGATGTTAAGGAATCAAAGCTAAAACACAGCTTCGTCCCTTTTCTCCTCTTGCATTTCACCTGGACCCTTTCACACAGATTGGTCAAGCAAGTCCTGAGATGGCTTAGCATGTCTTTTTGGTTAATAATATTGGAAGGATCAGATAGTAATAGAACATAAAGTGATTACTTGTATATATAGGTGAACACGAATGAAATGACAATCCTAATAATTCCTGTGGGCAACACACAGAGTTAAGGGACAAGACACTGCATCAAAGACCGGACAATCTTTTTGGACCTCGGGATTCACATCATATAGTCAATCGTTAAAATCTAGCTGAACGTCTTAGGACGCGTAAGATGACTCACTCACAACTTGGACGAGGGGCGTGGTCAGGCGATTTCGTTGATTAGGTCAGGAGGGCCCTGAGTGGTGGTGAAGACTGCCAGCAACGCCAACGCCGCATATTTCATTTCAACTCAAAAATATTGGAAGTCTCCGCAACTACAGGAGCTCTCCAATTCTTTTGCGTCTTTACTTCCATTCTAGTAATCAAGGAATGACATTCCACTTGGCTGCCTGAAGGACCAAGTCAATCTTGCGGCAGATTTCTTATCAGGTTAATATAAGCTATACACATCAGATAAATTATTAATTGAAACTAATTCCAAAAAGTCAAAACTTGGGACGGCCCACTGTTTAGTCCTTCCATATCTGGAAGTTCTACATGTCAGCGACACTGCTTGTGCTGTGTGCGGCTGATTTCCAGATAACTATGATTACAGTCATCTTGCTCAAGGGGTCGTAATCAGGTTAGGAACCAACAAATAACGTTCTTGCCAACAGATCAACCATTAGTAATATGAAAGAAGAGAATCCATCCCAAGATGATCTTTAAGTCAATTTTCAAACCACTGTTCACACCATTAACAACTCACGGCGAAAAAAAGGAATATACAGGCAGAAGGTAATGGTCGAGAGCAGAAACCATCAGATATAGTTAAAGAGACTTTTTAACGAGGAATTATTGTTCTGATAATCAGACCGCTGAAAGAGATAAAGGGAGAAGATGAACTAGCATACAACATGAAAACTTCGGAGAAGTGAACGAATTCTTTTTGACAAAGAGGCGCAATGCTGCTGAATGAGTAACTAGAAAGATTCCGAAGAATTGGCTAATCCAAAATCATTGCTAACTCTTCATTACTGCAGATCTACTTTTCAGTAACAATTACAATAAATCGAAAACATATAAATCAGAAGCTAGAAGCAGTGATAAGGTATGAGACAACCAAAAAATTCAGTACAATCTTACCAAAATCAACATGATCTGAGCAAAATAGGGCCAACAGATGAGCTAAGCATATCACTGAGAGCCACCTGGACTTCATTTGAACCATGCTCACAACTTATCAAGCTAGACAGAAGAGGGAAGAAACGAGCCAAGTTCTTTTCAAACGCATTATCTCCCAAACTACAAATTGCCTGGAGAGTTCCAACAATAAGAGGTGCCCGTGCAGCTAATTCCCTACGTTTTCCAGAGCCCAAGGGTATCAGCCAATGATGTTGCCCATCGGATGGAGATGCAGAAGTCTGTCCAGAACAGGAAGTTTCAATGTAAAATTGCAAAACCTCCCGGCAGAGGCTCACAAGACAAGATTCAACTTCAGCCTCATCATAACTTGGAGGTCTATCAAGTATTAGATTTTGTAAAAATGTGAGGCAAATCTGGAAAGACTCGTTTTCTAGGCGCAGTAGTGGAGGGTCTTGCATTTGAGTCATTGAGCCAAACTCTTGTAGCTTTGATCGTAACATTGAATTTGTATTGATCTTGTGAGCATGGGATGCCACATCATGCAATGAATCAAAGAGGACCAAGACATTTTTTGCAGAAAGATGATGTCGATACATGCTGTAAATCTCCATGATTGCCTGCCATACAGAACAGGTATATGCTTAACCACTTGTAGATGAAGAGACTTTGACTACAGTGAAGAGAATGACAACAGGTCGGCAACAACTAACCCACATGTAATATAAATAGCAAAGTGTATAACAATGTCCCAATATCAAATCAAATATTACCTGAATCAATAGAAGTTGAACAGCTGCTCGACATTTTGCATCAGATATAGAAGCATAAAGACGACGTGTCATCAGTCTCTCTGGATCATCATCAGCCGTACCAGTTTCACCAGACTCTCCATTAACTTGGGCATAACGTCCATGGCTTGCTCGCATAGAATCTCCAGCAATATAGGAGAAATCAGGTAGGGTTGCTTTGGCTGCCTCTTTTAATGACAAAACCACTTCTTGCCACTTTTCTTCTGAAAATAGTTCCCCAGCATTACTCATCAATCGAACAAAGGCAGCTATACCAATTCCAGCAAGGCTTTGATGAGGACGTCGAATGAAGCTAACCAGAAGTATCAACACCTTCCTCAAAAGAGGATTGACGGTATTATAGAACTTCACAAAAAGATCAACAACCAGTTGGAGGGCCAATGTGCATGTCTCATATAGCCATGCATCCTGATCAAGCTCACCTGAATCACTATCAATGCCCTGTCCAGGAGACTCGCCGCCAGTAGGATCAATAGCATGCCGCACATAGTCAAATATTGGGAAAAGGACTGACTCAAAAACTCGCTCCCATAAAGGCAGAGAAAAATGATGACCATGATTCCGCAAAGTTTCAAACAGCACTTGTAAGGCACTCTTCCTAATTTCAGGCCTAGTATCAAAGCTAAGTTCTGATAAACCTGCACAACAAATAACAATCATTTCAATATCATAGAAATATATTTTACATTAAGAGAAAAACTTTGCAGGGAGAAGCACAAAGAGCAAAGCTCTACAGCTTGAGGAACAAATTCTTTGATAATATGATATATACAACTCATGCTGAACCATACCTGCCAGTAAAGGGAACCAGAAATAAAGATGATCTTCCTTATCTGTGCTCTCTCCACTATCTTGTTTTCCATCTTTTCCAGCTTCAAGGGAAGATGGAGAAACTTTTGCAGAGGAGTCCTTTTCCTTGTTCCTTGATGAAGATCCAAGATCTCCTTCTGCAAGTTTTGTAGCACAGAATCGAAGAAAAGCAATTGCATTCAGGCTGATATCTTTGTTGAATCTACTATTGGTGAATGCAATTAAACAATTAACACAATCTGTGAAAGTAGTTGTTTCAGTCTCGGTAATGTAGGGAAAGTAGTCTCGAATAATCTTCTCCATTATTTCGAAGGCCAAGAGTACAATGTTCTTGTGATCATCATATGCTGCAGTTGTGAAAACCTGAAGAATCAAGTGTAAGTTCTTTACGGCATAACAGACAAAACAAGCCATGTAGAAAAAGAAAAAAAAAAAAAACCAAACCCACATAATAAGAAGATGGGAGTTTGATGGGAAGGATGTCAATACCATAAACATGCTTTTCCATCCAGATTTGACGTTGTTGACACGAGATAAAACCATTTGAGAAACACATCTGATGATCAGCTCTCTGATTTCAACAGCACTACTTTTACGCATGACAATGACAAAAGGCTTCATAAATTCATTCTGGAAATTGTAGTTTGCCAACTCCTCTCTCTCTAAGAATTTCATTGATAACTGTCGCAATGAATCCATGGCAAATATTGCAATTGAAAGATTTTCAGAACAGCCAATGTTTACAAAGAAATCAGAAAGCACGTGCCAGATGCTTGACCATACAAGCCTGATGCGATTCATGTTATAATGCCTGAAATAATATATCAAGTCAAATGATTAGAGCAAAATGTGAAATCAATTCATGAATCATTCGAGAGATTAAAAAAATGATGAAAAAAAACGAAGAAGCAAGGTGATACATACGCAATCTCAACCATTTTTGTGAGGCTGAATACCCGCGGATCAGATGCAGATCGAAGTTCCTCCATAGACACCTTACAAAGAGCTTTAACAAAGTCAATTATTGCCTCACTGTTCAATTTCTGACTCCGTGTAAATATGCGATTCATTTCAGAGCTTCCAACTTGTTCCAACATGTTTAAATTGGATACTAAATTATTCATCTGTTCAGAAGTGACTGCTCCAGAAGCATTACTACCGATGCCAGCACTATCGTATGAACCCCTCATCACAGCAGTAGCTGCGTACTGCATCCTCCCAGGTCCCTTCTTTTTTAAAACAGGTAGAACAGTTGACTTAGCTTGCTTTGATTTTTCAGACTCATTCTGGGGAAAGGCAAAAAAGGTAGCATCTGGGGGAGCACCTTCTCCTAAGAGATGCAGATGTTCAAAGCGTGACACGCATGTCAATATATGCTCCCAAGCTTCTTGCAAATAGTTACCATCCTCATCTGCAATGGTAACTATCGCCTGATAACACAATAAATGCAATGTTAGATACATGAAGCAAATGCCTAAAGGTACAAAGTTCAGTAGGTTATGACCCGTGTAATATAGTTTCCAAGCTAGTAGTTAATAAGCTGCATAAAGTTATCAATATCAAGACAATTTACTAGCTTCCAAATGGGCACATCCAAATAGCAAAGAGTCACACACACAGTTATCCTTGTAATTGTCATTTGAACTTTTACCTCCATTGAGACCAAATTTTTCTCAGAAAATCAAATAACATTCAATTCTAATCTATTTGCTATGTCACTACCTTTTAGAGTTGCGGTTCCAGAAAGATAACTTCAGAGAGGGAAGTTCCAGCATTTTTTTGTCTATCCATGGACATGAAACTAATATAATGCTCACAATACCATGTGCTCAGCTAAATGATCACTACCTTGCCAAAAAACATCTGTCAAAGCTAAAGAAGCCTTCATATGTTTAAAAACACAGAATATTTTCCCACCGAAAATCTCCTAGGCAGAATAAGGAGGATTCAGATATTGAGGTAATTTATTAGTGAGGAGAATATGATAAGCGTGTGGAAACTTTATTAGGCTCCAGCTGAATAAACAAGTCATGTGTGTGTGAGTGTGTGTGTGTGTGTGTGTGTGTGTGTTGCATAATCTTTCATATCAAGATGACAGAACATCTCAAAGCAGAGCTGCCATCAAAAGACAATTATTCTCGTAATAGCATGTACCCAAAGGAAAATGTTAAGGTATTGATTAACATAGATAACTTGTCATCAAGCACAACCCAACAGGCAATCTACTTTAACAGAATTTCAGACACAAACAATTTGGAGCACAAATTTAACCCATCTTTCCTGGCATGTATAAGAAATTCAGAAATGTCAAGTACCAACCTTGATAGCATCTATATTTTTCTGCTTTATATCAGCAGGAGAATGTAAGGAAGTAAACTTTGCTAAGGAAGTCACAAACGCATCTCTATGAGTCTTCATGGACATCACCGATGTAACATGAATAGCATAACGGAAACCTTCAAGACACAGTGCTATAATTACTTCATCATCACTTTGATCAAGAGGAACACTGAAGGCAGCCAGCATGGGCGCCCAGCATACCTCAATCATGAATCTAAGGATCACAACATCTGTTGCTGCATAATAGACTGACCTACAAATAACAAGACCAGTGCAGATCAATGAGAACCACATAAAGATTACACAAATTCAATAAATAGGAAATTCACAATAAGAGGATATTTTCAAGTGATGAAATAATCAAATAAGAAACAATCTGTCTGAGCTCTCGCAAACTTCAACCATGCAACTCTAGCAGCTAAATGCTAAGTAAATGCATTTGGCATCAGAACCTTTAAGAAATGGTCATATTCTAAGGGTAAATACAAGACAATACAGAAGTAGAAACACTATGCTCATCAGTGCACAAGGGGGCCTATGGAAGAGTAGTAAATTTTTGCATCATAAGAAAACCAGTAATTCCTACTCAGATTTGCGAGCTTTTTCTTTGAATTGTTCCTGCATGCGCCTAATAAGATCATCACTTGTCTCCATATGCATATCTTCACCCCGCTTGCGGATAACAATATTCAGTATGCCATCCAACCCTAAAATTTTGTTGGAGTTCATAGACTGCCGTTGTTGGAGTGCCAAATCATCTTCTTTCATTTTAATCTCATTTCGTGTAATCCGTTCAAACAATGATCTCATGAACTCCTCAGGTAAATCTTTTCCATCATCAATGCCACGATTGTTTCTGATGAAATCATCAGCTGACATCTGCATTTATTCACGGGAAGAGACAGTTCAACATTACAGAAAATTATAAACCTCTGTCAAACAAATACAACTGCATAAAAGCAAAATATCTATATCAGACCTTGTTCTTCACCATGGGATTATGGGCATCAGTGTTAAGCATTATCACAGAGTACGCAAGGACATAAGCCGTATCAGCACTAGTAAAAACTTTTGGGTTACATTTGCAGTATCGCTCAGCAAACTTTTCCATTATACGGTCAATTTTCTGTGCCTCCCCAGGCAACCGAAAGCCCTGGAGAAAGACCCTGATAGCCTCATCAAACTCCATGCCTTGAAACTCAAAAGAATCCACATAGGCATGCATTACTTTAAGCGGTAACTCTTCCCTTTCTCCTAGATAATCACCAATCAGCGTCTTATTCAAACCAGAAGCATTTTTAAGAAAAGTTGCTATCTCATCAGGTGAGTTGCCCACTTTATTTGCATTGATCAGAAATTCAATTCCTCTCTTGGGTTTCCGATTAAAAAGAGAAATACCTTCCTGCCACAACTTCACCATTAGATTCCCAGGGAAGACCCCAGAACATAAACAGAAAGACAACTTATTTGCAAGCATCCAAACATTCAATCATACATACCTGAAGTTCCAACTTATACGCACGGCGCTGTTCAATAGTGGAAACATCAGAAGCATCAGTAGACGCTTCTGAATGAGAATCAGATCCTTCAACAGGCTCGTCCCCACTCCCATTTGCGATGGTAACATTGCTAGAATCAGGACTGTTTTCAACTGCATCAAATTTTCTAGAATGAGGATCAGGAATGCGGAACTGTTTGTTCATCCAGTCTCCCATTGATTTCAAAATAGCCACCAAGCACTTCATAGCTTCAAGTTTCATATTGACCTCCTGAGGTGGCAACAGCGTAGTGACCGTACCAGGGGGGACACCCTGGGCAGTTTTGAGAAGTCCGTTGACCATTCTGAAAAATAAGAACAATCAAACCAAGTTACAAATTAGAAGTATTAGGATTTTAATCATGTAGTCTCAACTAGATATCTAAAAGAAATCAAAGAACATACCTCTCAAATATATTTGATGAATTGACATCACAATCATAGTTAATAAAGATATCTACCAGGATCTGCGAATCAACACAGAGCTTGTCCAGAAACCGAAGTACTATCATTTTCTGTTGAAAATTAGGTTGAGATACATTTTCTAAAACTCTGAGAACAATCATAGGGAAAAACACTCCAATCTCTGCTTTCAATCCAGCTCTAAACCTCGAAACCAGACTGATGAAAATGGAGCAAGAAAGCTGGAAAACAATCATGAGATTTGAAGCGCTGTTCTTCAACAGAGACAGACACAAGTATTGCTTAATTGCACCCAAAAACCTGTTCCAAGAAAAGCATAAACAGCATATCAAGGAATTTGTTACTTGTTATGCTTTGAAAGAATTGAAGAAGACATAAGAAAAGTGGTATTGCTTCTCAAACCACCCAAAAGAGAGTATTCATAAACGTAAACCAGACCCTGCTCACCTATACAAGAAACCAAATATCATCCTAGCTGACAAACAACACACAAAAAGAACATAAACTTTAAAACCAGTCACATGGACGGAATTTTGTTAAGGTGGCTACATGGCCAAGAGAGGAGAAATTACCCAATTGATTGGAAATAGTTGACTTTGCCCTGGTTCAAAAAACTAAGGAAATGAGGTCACTGCATTCATGATAAACATATTTAGCTCTCTGATTTCATGGCTTCCGTCCATCAAAAGGACTACCATGAGTTGCAAGGAAACCCAACTAGACCACAATTCATATGCACACACAGGAAAAACTTTCCAAATACCTTGCAATGCGAGGATATTTCCTATTCAAATTCCTTAAATTAAGGATAAATAAGATTGTTAAAGCTATTAATATTTAATTCAAGCTAAGAGAAATTTCCCTACAGACATTTTATTACCTCATGGAAACTTGATTACAACTGCACAACTATACTTCAAAGGAAGTCAAAGCGCAGTCTTCTCTCAAAATGAAACTAGAAATACAGAGTGACAAGTTCTACTAGCTTAAAGAGTGAAGTTTCTTTCGCCAGGCGTCACCAGTTGCTATATACAAGTGTAAATTAGGCAACCATTAAAATTAAAAAGTTAAACACGAACAACTCTCCTCCCTCCTTATCCATCCTTATTAAAATCTCACAATTGTGTATTTCTCCACATCATCATTTTGCAAGAATCTACAAATAAATCTATTACTTCGCACAAAATCATTAATTAAGCAAAGAACTTCCAAAAATCAAATCAATAAAAAAGTGCATGCACGGTTACCTGTCACTAGTTCTAAACACTGCTCCAGCATTCTCCAATAAAATCTTCAACAATTCCAAAGCCACAATCTTCCCTTTCATCAATTGGGGATCAACTGACGCCTCCTTAGGAGGTGTTTTCATCGACAACTTGCACAGTGCTCTAAACACCAAAAACGCATCCCTCCTCAACTTATTCCCAATCTGAACCTCCAAATCATCATCCCTCTCCACTTCTCCATCAGCCAACTCCCCTTTTCTCCCCTCCAAAGCCGTCTTATACATACTAATCTCCCAATATTTTGCATCCAACATATCCTTATCCGTCGAATCCAACAAATCAGTCGGGTTCGTGGTCTCAACAGCCGTAGTTTCAAAAGCCCCATCATGTGCTCCAAGTGAAGCCTTACTCGGCAAGCCCAAATTCAAAACGCCGTCAATATCTTGCATCACTCTAGTTATAAACCCTTGCACAAACACCGTCATTGACCCGTCAGCATCCGATTTCTCAACCGGCTCCATCAATTCAGCCACAACAATTGGTTGAATAGGGACCGTTGATGAGTCCGCCTCCATTCTCCTAAACACAATCACCAACATTTGAATCAATGACGCTTTTGCCGTTGTCTGATTGACCACATTTTTGCCTCCTAAGTAAATATCATAACAAGTCCTCACTATCTGCAGCAGACAATCTCCGTGTATCCTCAGTGAAATTGAGGTAACCGCCGATAAAAGCGTTTTCAAAACCGAAAGCTCCATTGCGTCGTCGCCAACATCGTGACACTTACAAACCGATTCGATTAACTTCGCCAAGAGCTTCGCTTCTGTGCCTCCGGTGGGGTCAGCCTCGCCGCGCAAGTAACCATGAGCTATGAGTTTCTGGATGCAATCAACAGCTGGATCAACAATCTTGACAAAGGCGGTCCCACAGGCATTAATCAAAGGGCTGAGAATGGACTCCGATTCGGCAAGGGAGTACTCAATAGGGCCGCCGTCGTGGAGTGGTCCCGGGATCGAAGCTTCGGGGTCGGAATCTGTCGGTGAGGACGGTGTCTCCTTCTCTTGCGGCGGAGAAGTGATTCGCTCTAAAACGGCTTTGCATTCGTGACCGAGCTTAGAGTGTTTACGCCACGAAGCGTTCTTGATGATCTTCTCTAGGGCTGGTGCTAGAACTAGGCTTAGGCGGGAATCGGCTTCCGAAGAAGCCATTCCCGAGTTAGGACGAGCTCGTGACTCAACCGCTGGACTCAGATCTGAAATCGGAGATGTAACGGCTCTTATGTTAGGGCTTGTTTGGATTCGATCGCATTAAAGAAAGAGAGTGAAGCAGAAACACAGAAGGAGATAGACAGAGCGAGTGAGTTAGCTTCAGCTTTAGAGTTAGCTCTGCGATTGTGGTGTGGGAAGAAGGGATGAGATTTAGATCGCGATTTGCTCTTCGTCGTTGAAATGAATGCTGTGTTGGCATAAATGCCCCTCAATTTGTTGATCTACGGTCTGAAATAATGGCTGTTATGATTTAATAATAGGCCAATTTCCACATCAATATTTAAAAGAAAATAAGTATATTTTTATTTTTTAGTATTATTTTGTACATAATATTATTAAAATAATACTATTGGTTAAAAACAATTTTCAAATTTATTTAATTTTTTAAAAAATATAATAGTGTAAACAACACTTTGAATTAATGTAAATTTGCACTTTATTTCATTTGTTGATATAGTTCATTTAAAAACAATCTCTCTTAATTACAAATAAGATTGAGTTTTATTATACATTCTTAAACTTTCTGTCTCAACGAGATTTTTATTAAATGTTGTTGTTGTTGTTGTTGTTCAATGAATCTTTTCTTTAAATTAAACTCGAGAGACTCTAACTCAACTTAAACGATTTAAAAATATTGTGAATAAAATAACATTTTTAACCTTAATTTGATCAAATTTTAAATTATTTAAATTCAACTAGACTAAAATAATTTAACCTAAATTTGATCAATTTTGAATTAAAGAAATTAAATTAAACCCATATTAGATTCTAATAATTTAACCTAAATTTGATCAATTTTAAACTATAAAAAATTAAGTTATTCGACTTGAGAACAACTAAATATCGAAGCGTAAAAAAAATTAAATCAAGTTTAATCCTCCCAATTGTTATTCTTATAAATTACGAAAGTGTATGATAAATTTAAATTATTCGATTATAATATTATACAAAATAAATTAAAGGTCAAATTACTAAACAATAATTTAAATTTAATTTTCTTATAATTTACCCCATTACTAATGATATTTTAAAAATATTAAAATACATAAATTTGCTTATTCACTCACTTTCCAGCTTAATTTCTTAAAGATGCTTGACGGCCACTAGTAATATCTGATCTTAAAGTTGGGGGTAGTTTTGGAAATACAGTGGGATGCTCGTGTTGGGAGCTAACCGCTGCGTGTTACCTGAGCTGGGAAAGTTGAATCTTCTGAATATTTTAATTTTTAATATAAATAAGAAAATGTCGATTTTCAAAATCTGAATTTAGATCATACGGCGGATTTTTTTCACTTCTTTTATGAAATTCGTTAATTTATTTTGTTGAGGAAAATAAGTTTTTAAAAAAACTAAATATATTTATACGAAAATGGTTTTTAAAAAAAGAATTGGACGATATAAAAAATAAAATAAATACAAATGTTTGACTTATTTCGAGATTTGCAAAATCATTGCGTTATTCCTAATCTAAACTTTTCGTGTGACACAATTTGATGTGTTTTACGTGGAAATCGCAAATTGAAAATAATAGTTTATTTATTATTTAATTTAAATTTATCTAATAATATAAATGATAAATTATTATTTTAAAATTTACTTATTTAATTTATTCGCTATATAAATTATTACAACTTTTATAATCAATAAATTTTTATCATGTTATTATCATCATCATCACACCTAGTCTGAAATTTGACAATAAAGTAGGGTCAAAAAAAATATAATAGTATAACCTTACTCGTACATAGTAGAAAGATTGTTTCCGATATATCCGTATGCAGGTGTAACAATAAAAAAATAGCGTAGATTGAAGAGTAAATAAATAAAACTAGTACGTTAAATAATTATGTAAGCAAAAATTACAATAAATATATAAATAAATAAAAATAAAATATAGCCAAATGATATATCTGATAGTGTCCAGATCTGTTAGTACGTAATAAGCTACAAACTCTTATTATCGCTAGTTAAGTTAGGAGTCTTTGCTCAAAGATCCTGAGAGTATGACAATCCTACGATTTTAGACGGTCTCACGGGAGCTTATTGAAATTATGTATTACTGAAATTTTATTTAATATAAATTTAATGTGAGGGCTGGAGGAATTATACTAATAGATTCTTTTTAAAACTTCGTCTTGCCCTTTTCCTTTCTAGGGGTGCAAGCTTTGTCATGCCGCCGCTGTGCATGTTTTCGTTTTGCTAACTAGCTTTTCTTGTTTCTATTCCTTGCTTTCATTGTCCTCACTTTTTAGCTTGCTATGGAGCGGGACTTTCAGCGTTTATCTATCCGTGAGAAAGAAGATGCAGATCTGGTGATAAAGGCCTCCGAGGTGGACGGGCATCGTCT
>JANJEY010000004.1:2929967-2944348 GCA_024703695.1 Erythroxylum cataractarum | reverse complement strand
ACATGCTCAGTCAATGAATGCAGTGAAATCCTATCAGTCTGTCCCAATGACCAAAATACCCTTGCTAACAGTAACGGCAGTATCAATGGACCGTGTTGCCCTTTAAACTCAAAGCCACTCCATCACTGTTTCCAAAGTCCATTACAAAATATATGAGCCTATTATCAACAATGTCTTGATCTACATTGATGATATTCTTTTGTTCTCAAAGACCCGTGAGGAACATCAGGCCCTTCTTCAACAAGTTTTGGACCTCACACAGTAGTATGATATTATACTTTCGACCTTGAAAAGTACTATTGGTACAACGAAAATCGAATTTCTTGTAATGCAATTTAAGAATGGATTCTATCAGCTAGGCTCACATATTACAAAAGAACTATTGCAATTTTCTAATGAAAATCTCACTGTTAAACAGATTCAACAATTTCTTGGCACTGTGAATTATATCAGATATTTGATTTCACATGTGGCAACTTATACATCAAGCTTATTTAAACTATTACGTAAGAATCTATCAACTCAGGGACAAGAACAAACTACAGCTATCCAGCATCTTAAGCGTATCTGTCAGGATCCTCCTCCTTTAAATATTCCTGAGCATGGACAACATGTCCTCCAAACAGATGCTAGTGACACCCACTGGGGTACTGCACTTATCGAAGAACTCAATGACAGAGGCAATTATTGCGAACATGCTAGTGGAGCTTTCAACCCAGCTGAATGCCACCACCGTATCTCATACAAGGACATTCTCACAGTAAAAAGAGGCATTGAAAAATTTACTATTCACCTCACTCCTTACCATTTCGTCATTGAAATGGATAATACTGCTTTTCCCAAGATTCTAGAACAAGCGAGAAAAAAGTTTCCCAATAGTCAGCTCCTACGTTAGCAAGAGTGGTTCTCTTCCTATAAATTCACCGTTAAACATGTGAAAGGTCACCATAATATTCTTGCAGATTATCTCTCTAGATCTTCTAAGCCACTCTTATTTGTTTATTCTTTATTGAAACTCCCCATTCCTCTATAGTGGCTCATGAAGTTTCCCAGGTTTGCTTGTTACAAAAAATATTTTCCTCCTTGGTTCTCACGTAGACGTAACAATGTTGAAAGTCTTTCTCCTATTCTTTACCTTTATCAGAGTATTTTCTACTACATGCACAACATCCTCCTCAACCATGACATTGTTGCTAAGCCAAGTCACTTTGACATGCTTATGCCCTATAAATATATTTATTTCCTTTACGACTCTTTTGATGAGGATGTACTTTGGCACCTTTGGTCTTTGTTTGCGTTATATACCTGTACAATCGCACCCTCTCCTCTACATCTGTATCGCCATTTAACTGATCCAACACAGTCAGGATCCCTTTTATGGACAGTCCTCGAATGGTTCTAGCCTCTTGAAAAATGGTGCATTGATATGTCTTGTGAGCTCTCACGCCATCGTCTATGGAATACAACACTTGCTGACAAAAATGTCTATACATTTTACTTGTTGTATCTTCCTTACTGCATGACCAGTAATAATATGATGTGTACTATCAGTCATATTGACTATTGGCGTACTTGCACCAATTGGTCTGACGAAGAAACCCAACTCACTGCAAAACTTCTTTAGTCTTCTTGACTAATATAACCAACATCCACAGTCTGATATTTATCCCATGTGCACATCCCAAGGATTGTACTTTGGAGAAACAGCTTTGAGACAGCTTCTCAGAACTCCTCCAGTCAGTGAATGGGCCTTTTTCGATGATCATTATATCAATATTCGTAGAGGATCTATTCCTTGTCCAACATACAGGCCTACTGTGGACTCAAACTCACAGCTGGAAGAAGAACTTAATCCAGTTGGCACCTCTGTAATGGGCCCCTGGCCTGTTGAACGAGCTGACACCAATATCTATAAACTTATTGAACGAATTGATAGAGATATGGAGTTGAAAGACGATAAAGACCTCATTACATTAATAACCAAAAATGAAAGAGAACGTGAAAAGTCTTACAAAACAATCAAATATTTTATTTGGTTAATTAATTTTTATTTTTCTATTAAAACTTATTTATATATTTATTATATAAATATATAAATAAGATTTAGTAATACAGAATTGAAACATCTTAACAAAAACAGGGTGTTCCAACTCTTACAAAACACTCCATCAAATGATATCAGGAAGTGACCTAGCCGCTCGCACGGGTAACTCAACTGGTTATGAGAAAGGAAGTTGAGTGCAAAGTTTCAAGTTTGAGTCTTGACAGCGACAATGTGAGAGTTTATCAAATGTGATAATTCCTTGCGCGTACCGAATATTGGGTCGTTTTCAGAAAAATTAAGTGAGATTAAATCGTGATTTACTTCCTCACTATTCTATTGAGCGAGGTGTGGGGCACCTAAAGTGAGTAATTCTACCTTTTAAGTGCAAAGAAACGTCCTAGCCTCTTGATTAAGGGTGACAATACAGCCATTTAAAAATTTTAGAAAATTTAACCTTTTTTCTTAATTAAAAAATATAAAATTGGATGATCTTTGACAGACGTTTTAAGGTCGAACTCCGGTTTGGGTGGGCTTAACTGGGTCCGACCTATTGCTAACCATATTTTCAATGAGTTGATTTGATTTGATTTGATTTGGTCTGAAATTAAATAAGCATGAAGCGTATTGTTGCCAAGCGTTTTATCGTTTATGCAGATCTGACCAGAAGATTATGATGGTAACATTAGGTTCAGTCGCTCATCAGGGCCTTGCGCTAGAGACAGCATCTGGATTTAAATCACCGGTGTTGTTTAACTCCGAGCCCATATGGTCCCACACTCAGAATAAATTGGGCAAAGATTCAGGATTGAATTAAGTTGGGCTAAATTTAACAATCAAAGTTTAGGCTTTTTGAATAAAGTTAAATTTAATTGTGAATTTAAAGTTTAAAGTTGAATCAAATTTGAACATAAATATCCTTTTTAAAATATTCGATTAAATTTGAATCAAACTTAAACTCAATTAATCAAACTAAACTTAGACCTATCAAAATTTTGAGTTTAGACTATGTGAAATCCAACTGGTCTGTTTAAATATGATAATTTGAATTTGACTAACCTAAAATTAATAAATTAAGTTTAAATTGATCAAATTTTAAGTTGAATTTAAATTTGGAAGATTGATTAAGTCAGTTCAATTTAAATAGACCTAACTTAGTTTAAATAGATCCGAATCAATTATAAATTAATTGATGAAAATGACATTATTATTATTATTTAGTTAAACCACCTGGTATCCGACGACGCATAAACAACTTACTAATTCGGATTCGAGTCAAATAGGACCTTTTAGGACAGTAAAGCTATCGCTCATAAATTTTAAAGCGACTTCATTCTTAAGAATCAGAACTTATTTAAGGATGGAGGAGCCTGTAACACTCCACCACAACCTTCTTGAGTGACATCATTATTTTCACTTACATATTAATCAAGTTCAGTCAAAATAATAACCAAGACCCAACCTTTGCAAATATGGAAAAGTTGTCTTGATGGAATCACCAACAGTATAACTAATTTTAAAGTTTCAAATTTTTAGATTTTTTTAATTTAAAATCTAAATTTACAAAATTTTCAATTAAGTAACCAATATTTTAAAACATTAATAGTTAAATTCAAAATATTTGTTCTGTTAATAAATTACTTATTTGACTAACTAAATCTTTGTTATTTATGATATATCACTTTCCATTGAAAATATTCTTTCTACTTCAGTCAACCATAATCACTATTTTTCACAGAGATAGTTACATGACAGAAAAAAATTATCTCAACTTCAATGATATTTATATTTCTAGACAGATATTTACATGCTATAAAGAAAAAAAATTATTAGTTAAATCAACAAATCATTACTATAACTAACAATTAAAACAGAATTATTAAGATTTTAAAAAATTACTTGTTCAATTGAAAATTTTTAAAAGTAACTTAGCATTGATTATCTCTAGACAATTGATTTCTTTTTATAAATAATTGGAATCAATTGCCTCTTTTTCCTTTTCAGTCCATAACGTACAAGAAAAAATAAAATTTAAAAAACTCATATTTCCGTTGCCGGGACTTGAAACCGGGTCTTTCGGGTGAGAGCCGAATATCCTGACCAACTAGACTACAACGGATTGTTGATTACATGCCCTAGCAATTTCAAAATTACCGCTGTTTTTCTACCTCGACCATCCTCATCTACGTTGGCTTAGCATTTGGGTCAGTCTCTGTCTTGTTTCAATGGCGACTTATGCCATTAAAATTTTCCTGTCTCCCTCCCTTTGTTACTCTCTTAAGTATGAACCGACTAATCCCAATTACTCCCGATTTCTGGGTTACTCATTACTTTCAAAACCAACAAATTTCATGCCTCTCAAATCCCATTATCACCCCATAGTTGCAACGTCAGAGCATGTAGAGATAGAAGTGAAAGTGAAAGAAGAAGAAGAAGAAGAGAAGCCAAGGTTTAGATGGACAGAGGTTGGGCCTTGTCTCACAGAAGCACAAAAGAAGGCGGTGTCTGACCTACCACGAAGGATGACCAAACGATGCAAGGCAGTCATGAGACAGATAATTTACTTCTCTGATCAAAAGGTTATGCTATCTGATGTATTGAGTGCTTGGGTTACCATAATGAAGCCCAGACGAAGCGATTGGCTTTCTGTTCTTAGAGAACTTAAGAGTATGCAACATCCATTTTATGTTCAGGTACACTTCCTTATCTAATTAGAGTTAAAGTTCGCAGCTTTATCTGAATTGGGGTTTGCTTTTATTGTCTGCAATAATTTGAAACAAAGTTCTGCTTAAGATTGCTTATCAATCTCTAAAGACCGTGAACTCTATGTAGCAACAGTCCCATGATGTTGGTGAATGTCCTAGGTTGTCATTGTGTACTGCTTTCTTTGCTTTAGTTCACATCGAGTTAAGATTTTCTTCTAAAAGAAACTGGCAGCTTGAAGTTTTCTGTTTATAACACTTTCGATAACTGCTCTGAATTTGTAAGAAACATTTGTTTTGATTTGTGTGTTCTCTTTTGTTAAGGTTTTCAAGTTTCTTGTCAATATGGTTTGTGTTTATTCTCCTTTTAAACCATTTTATCGTGGATAAGAAGTGTAAAGGTTAAGTTTTCTTGTTACTGATTACAAAATCTTGATCTGAGTCTGTTGTTTCATCATCTTCGTTAGGTGGCTGAATTTGCATTGCTAGAAGAATCATATGAGGCCAATGTTCGTGACTATACGAAATTAATACATTATTATGGGAAACAAAATCATTTTCAAGAAGCTGAAAGTACTCTGTTAGCCATGAAGAGAGCTGGCTTCGAGTGTGACCAGGTTACTCTAACTGCCATGATTGTCATGTACGGCAAGGCTGGGAATCTTAGATTAGCTGAAGAAACTTTTGAAGAGCTAAAGCGATTAGGTGAACCTTTGGATAAGAGATCATATGGTTCAATGATCATGGCCTACATCAGAGCTGGAAAGCTTGAGGAAGGGGAGACCATACTTAGAGAAATGGATTCCCAAGAAACTCGTGCCGGAACTGAAGTTTATAAGGCGTTGTTAAGAGCATATTCATTGGCTGGAGATACTGAAGGAGCGCAAAGGGTTTTTGATGCAATTCAATTTGCAGGTATTCCTCCTGATGTTAGATTGTGTGGTCTCCTTATAAACTCTTATCGAATGGCAGGTCAAAGCAAGAAGGCTCGCATTGCATTTGGAAACATGTGTAGGGCAGGTCTTCAACCAAGTGATAAATGTGTGGCTCTTGTTTTAGCTGCATATGAGCAGGAAAACAAGCTGGATACTGCATTGGAATTTCTCGTCGTATTGGAGAGTGAGGGAGTAATGATTGGTAAAGAAGCTTCTGAAGTGTTGGTAGGCTGGTTTAGAAGATTGGGAGTGGTAAAAGATGTGGAACTTATCTTGAGTGAATTCGCTGCATGGGAAACAAACAACAAACTTCCCGCAGCCTGAGTTAGTTTGAATCTTCCACTGAACATAGAATCATTCATAACCATCATCCCATTTGAGCCATGTGAAAACCATACCTCCAATGTGTGCAATCCTTTATATAGAGCAAAGAAATTAGCTGTTGGGATAGGGTATCTCTGAGCAAGTTTTACTCTCTGATAACATCTCTACTGATTCACTCCATATACTGTTATCATTTCACATTATTCACTTGTTCATTTCTGTTGTAATCTTTATCTGATCATTTAGTTTAGATTGAGTCAGTTTCAAATTGATTCATCTCTCTTACTGCTATAAAAATACAGCCTACATTGTACAACAAAATATACAGAAATTCAATACAGTTTTCTCCGTATTATTTTACTCTTTCATGGTATCAGAGCTCACTTCCATGTCTTTTAGCCACCTTTCGTCCTTGAAATCCTTTCTAATCCTCACCCAGTTTCAGTAATACTCAGAAGCAAACCATAAACTTCAATTCGGCAACAACCCGGAACCAGATATTTGCATTACAAATTTCATATATTCAATAACCAACACAGTCACAGAAACTACACTGTTAATACGTCTACAGATAGACTTTTCACTCCAAAATACACTCAACACTAGCAACTTCAACACAACTATGTCCGACAACAACTTACCCACATTACCAACTTTTTGACAACACAACTCGACTCTACCAATTACCTAGTTTGGAGAAACCAAATTCGAGCAATTCTGATTACCTCCGACCTCCTTGGATACGAAGATGGCACAATTTTACCTCCAGAACACAATGATGAACCTCACTCAACTGACTACCTCGAATGGAAGAAGATTATGTAGGGAGATAAAGGTTGGATGAAGCTGTTTACATCCGAAAGCATCAGCTCGCTTTGTTTCCTGCACTCTGAAGCCTTGATATCGTAAAAGGGATCACCTTTAACGGGCAATATGTACCGATTTTAAATCTATGTTGAAGCTGCAATTGAGAAGACTTGAAGGCAGTCTAATATGCTATCCATAACGAACAGAAAGCTCCCCTGACCTTTGGTAATTTCTAATGCTGCCTTCCATTGTATGTGATCCTTAGCATAGATCCCGCTCCCTCTGCATCTACATTCAGTCATTGAACTTCACTTCAAGTCCCCTTATAAGTTATAACTAAAGGAAATGGTACAAGAATTTCTTTCTTCTGTGATTTATGAAGAAAGTTGTGTTCGGACTGTTTATGTCACAGGAAAATATCATATACGAACCATTTGAAAGTTGTCAAGAAGCATAACATCACTTGCCTATTAAAAAGGGATATAAAATGCCCTTCCAGTACATCTTTTTAATCAGATTTGAATTGGACTAGCATCTAAAAAAGGAATAAACATACAAAATATAGAAGAGAAAAAGGAAAGGATGACAAAGAAGAAGAAAGAACAATTTTGCTGCTTGACTGGTACTGTTGGTTGGTGGTCAGTCTCACTTAGTCATCATAGAAGGTGATGATAAAGCATCGTTGCATGGGATAGAACCAATTGGTGGAGATCCATGTCTGTGGAGGACCTCTCGTGACAAAGCTTCGAGGTAACTGCCAGTGGTCGCTGATGCACTAGAGTTGCCACCATATTGAAGTAGGTCCATTTGCCGCTGCTGCACGTCCCATGAGGGTTGCTCAGTTGGGTCCAAAAGGGACGACAAGTCATACCTGGCCGCAACGGAGGGGACTAGCAGGAGGTCGGCTGTTGAGAGTGGAGGAGGAGTTGGCAGTGTCGAAGGCGGCGGCGGCTGCGGCAGTGCAAGCTCCAAGGTGGCAAGATGAGCTTGCAGGTACGTGAGCTCTGCTTGTAAATTCACCACCTATGCTCAAAAAAGCGTATTAATTTCCAAATAATCGGGTTGAAGACTTGAAGGGAACTCGAAACAAATTCCTGAAATTATTGAAAGATAAATCTAGATTTTTGACGAAGGAACTCTAAATATAATGTTTGAACATAATTCTTCTGGCATTATTGACGAGGTAGGTAGCAGTTGAAATTAAGGATGAAAATTGGGTTGGATCGGGAGTCAACAGGTCAGGCCCAAGTTGACCATATCTGGAATCCAAATTTTCTAAAAAATTAGACCTGCCCAAGTTGAGGCTATCCACGTCCTGCCTAGAAGCCTGACTTTTATAAGCAAAATGACTATATTTTTACATTTTTAATTTAAAAATTAGAATCGCCTTGAACTCGGGTCCCCTATCTCGGACTCAATAAGGCCTTGGGTCAGGACTGATCCATTGTCATCTTTAATTAAATTTGAATTTATGTATGACTATTTATTTGTAAAAATGACAATGGACCGAGTCTGAAGCTAAATAGAGGTTCGAGCTCAATCAAAGACCTGACCGACCTAAGGCAATCAAATCAACCCAAGGATCAAGCCTGGAGCTAAATGGAGGCTCGAGCCCAATCAGAGGCTTGACCGACCTAAGGCAATCAAGTTGAGGCTATCCAGGTCATGCCTAGGTCAAGCTCGACTTTTATAAGTAAAATGATTATATTTTTACATTTTTAATTTAAAAATTAGAACTTAGTTGAACTCAGGCCCCTATCTCAGGTCCAATTAGGCCTTGGGTCAAGCTTGACCCATTGTTGGCTTTAATTGAATTTGGATTTATGCATAACTATTTATTTGTAAAGTTGACAATAGGGGGAGCCCGGAGCTAAATGGAGGTTCAAGCCCAATCAGAGGCCTGACCGACTTGAGACAATCAGGTTAGCCCAAGGTTTGAGGTAGTCCGACACAAGTCCGACTCAACCCAATCAAATCTTTTTAAATTAAAAAATTCAAAACCACACTATTTTGCTATTACTTGTCGAGCTTCAAAAAATTTTCAAAAAAGCGAAGTTTAAGATCAAATCAACCCGACCCTCACCCGGGTGTTATTGTCATCCCTACTTAATTGAATTACATTCGGAAAGGTAAGAAATTATGAGCAAAATTTTAAGCATCGGCTTTAATGAAAGTAAAATTTTATATTTATGTTAAAATTTAAAAACTTATTATTTTACAAAAAAATTTAATTAAAACTCTATTTCTTTTATCATTTAATGACAAATAAAACTGCATATGTTAAAAAAAGATTAGGAAGTCGATCGTTATTTTAAATAATATTCATGGCTATCCTAATTAATGTTATCTAAATTATTTTGACATATCAAACCCATTATAATTAAACTTAATATACTAAGACTTGCCCCTGAAAAACAAAATGCATAAATATAGCTTGCAAGGACAAGGAGAACCGACCATCTCCTTAATAACTGCAAAATCCAGGATTTGCGCAGAAAAGCTTGTCCTAAACTTTGGAATGGTCCTGAAAGACCCTGTACGATTGCACTAAAACCGAAGAAGCAGGATCGATTTTCTCACTGAAAGAACCTATACGAGTGGGTATGTACGTTCTATCTAAGTTAAAGGACCTCTCGATCCATCCATAAATGGAGGGCACGCACCTCTATCTAGTTTCAACCCTTTTCTTTCACTGGCTGACTGAGCCAGCTACGAATAACAAGATAGAACAAGCAAAAGTAACAGATAAAAGAAGTTCAATAACAGACGAAGACGATGACCATCTTTTACAGAAATGAAATTACTAGCAGGTGATGAGTTCATTGTTACCTGTTGTTGAAGAGCGAAGATGTGAGCTACACAGCCATAGACAGGATCTCTCAGGCGAGTCTGAGCCTCGTAGCAGATTGTGGCAACTGCGTCATGACGTTTGTAGAGTGGAATGTGTATGAGAAGCTTTGAAACGTTACTTGCGCCAAACACCTTGTGCACCGCCGCAAAATGTGCCGCACCTTGATCGGAGTCGAAATAAGGAGCAAATATGCACCCCGGCACGCACTTTCTCCTTAAAAACTTGCACGCACCACATGGACCTCCACCACCGCTAGTACTCCCACCTCCACCGGAAGGACTTACCGTGGCACTCATCCCCTCCTCTCTTGTGTCGTATCGTTATCTTCTTCTTTACTGACAAAACATTATTAGGGCTTTTGTCATACTTGAAGGAGGATGAACATAAACATGAATACGAACATTAACAAGAGAGCTTCGTCGTCTAGGGTTTGGATTGGTGGGTGGTGATGGGTTTTTTCTAATGATATTTTAAGTAAGAGGGTGGGATTTAAAACGCTACTAGCTGATGAAGAAGTCTTTAAAGCCACGCGATAGAGCAAGCACCTCCACATTTAGCTGATTGCGTGAAGCAAACATGAGATAATTAAGCTTAGGTTTTATATATATACCTCAAAACTGTCATTTTTCTCATACATTTTTTAATCATTCCTCATCATCATCATCATCTTCTTCTTCTTCTCGTTGATCTTCCTTCCTTCAACTCGTGAAACATTCCTAACAAAATTCATGTCATTCTTACTCGTCTCTTTCACTAAAAGTTTCTCAAACTTTACGAGCTCAAACGTGTCAATAGGTCCTTCCTTCTGTGTTTTGACAGTTGACACTGCGTGGTTTAAGCTGCGTAGAGGGCAAAAGACGCCAACCCTCTCTTTCTCTCTTGCTCTTGAAAATGACTAACTTCTCTTTATATATATAAAGTAAGGATTTCCCTGCAAAACGGACCCATTTGGTTCGACGGTGACATGAGTGCCCACATGTTTTCATCTTCTAAATTGTATTACCGACTGGTCACAAGTGGAGTTTCAGTTATAAGAAGAGAATCCTTAATCTTACATTGGTTTAGGGTAATAAAGAAATTTAAAGAGCTAAAAGAAGAAGTTTTGTTTTCTTATGTGATTTGATTTATTTTTAAAAACTAACTTTAATATTACATAGGTTTAGAATATGCTTTATTAAAAAAGTAAATTAATATCAAATATAGTTAATCTCTTAGTAATATATATTCATAACTAGAAAATATATAATAATTATTTTTTTGAATATATACTAAATAACTTATTGAGTATATATATTAATATGTAATTTATATATTCTAAAAATTCAGTTTAATGAATTACTAACCTATAATCAAATATTAAATACATGCTAAAGTTAATGAATTTCACTTATTTTGATCGAATTTTAGATTAAATTTATTTTAAATTTTAAATTTTGGGTGAGACTTAAATTCGAACTGTCCAATTTTAACACGATTTGAAGCTTACAAATTTTAAAAAAATAATATTAATTTTAATTTTAAAATAAAGAATCGGATCAAGTCAGGTTTCAATCTAAACTAGATCGAGCGTGAGCTTGAGATTAAACTTGAATCAAATATAGGGATGAAAATAGGTTAGTCTTATTAATTTTTTAAATATAATTTTTTTAAAATTAAAATATAAAATAATATGTTTTATTAAATCCAGACTTAAACTGCCTAGTTTCAAATCTATCTAAATTACAACTCTTTTAAAAAATTAAATCTTAAATTAATTTAAGTCGAGCCATTAAAAATACCTACTGACAGTTCAGCCTATTGTTATCAATGTCCTAAGCTTGGATCCATGTTGAAAATTTTGCATTGGACTTACGACTTAGATGGCCCATTGCCAAGTCTAGTAATATAAACGATGAGTGGAAATAATACTAGCGAACTAGACAGGTCGTGGTCAAAACCAAGGATCAGCGTTCAAACTTCAAAGGCCAAGCATCAATTTTTTTTTTTTTTTTTATAACTCAGGGCTTGGGCTTTGTCCGACTATTGGGACCTATGAGTCACCCACTCAGACTCATAGATAGGTAAATTCGGGCGTGATCCTAGTCAATATCAGAGGTACCTGTATCAAGGATAGATCGTCATCACCAGGGGAATTACATCACTTCAAATAGAAGCTGCTCCACTCAAGGTTCGAACCCACAACCTCTCACAATCCTCTCCCCCTTTCTACCGCTAGGCTACCCCTTGAGTGGTACCAAGCGTCAACCTTCGTTGTCTGATTGAACAAGTTTTTTTTTTTTTATCACAATTAAAAAAAAACGTTATTTGATTGTAAAATTAAAAATTAATTTTTTAATATATATAACTATTTTGGCAGTTAAAATACAACTTTTTAAGAAATTCAAATTTGAAGCTTCTCAAAAAATTACTTTTTCAGATAGATTTTTCAAATCAATTAATGAATATATTTTTTAGTCTCTTAAAATAATTTTGAGCCGAATCCCTGGAGAACTGAACACTAGTTTCCTAATTTCAAGTAATAAAACTAAATAGGGGCTTTTGATTAAATAAATGATTAATTGAAAATAAGATGAAAACAAATTAAATCAAATGAATTTAAAATTGATAAAGTCAATATTACCAAACTTCGATTCAAGGGAAAGATCTCATCTAATTGTAACATTGATCATTAGATTAAAAAGAATATTTTCACATTTCAAGGAGCCAGTCCAAAACATATTAAGATAGTTGTAATAATTCTCAAATTTTCCTAAATTAATTAGTTCAAACTTAGCATCCAAAACAAAATTTTTCATCTATTGAATGGGTGTGATAGCATTCCATATCAAATAAATGATAAAGCTCCGTGAAAAAGACTAAACATTAAATTAAATAATCAAGATAACTGCAACTATTCAATTTAGTTTTCTTGTTTATCATAAGTTAAATATGAAAATTTATAAATAACCTATTTACTACTTGTATCAATCCTTCATGACAATTACAGATCACTGAATTCCTGAATAGTGATAAAATAATCAGTATTAAATTAAATTGTCAGATTAATCGATTATGAATCATTCATGAAATATGAGAACTCAAAACAACAAATACTTGAATTAAAACGTGAATAAAAGTTTAAAATATAGATACTCACAAGGTTAAAATCAGAGTATCGAATCCCCTAGAACGATGAATTTAACAACACATGGCTTTTGCTCCAATAATAAAAGTAGAAGAAAGACTAAAGAATTGTTAAAAACGTAACAAGAGAAAACATTTTTCTATTGTGAGGAACGTCCCTTTTACAAGGGTTTCTAATTTAATCCTAATATAACTTTAACTTGTAAAGATGTCTATCTAAAGCGAATTCAAAATCAAACTCTTTCATTATAAGGATAAGGCGAAGTCTTCCAATCGAAGTCCAACTCTTTAAATGATCAGCCTTATCCGCTGCATTAATCTCTTCACTTTATCCAAAATTTTTCATTACCATCAATAAAGTCCCAATTTAATGCAATCTCTAATTTTTATCTCCTAAAACAAAACAAACATTAATTTTAACATTTAAGCACAAAAATAAATTCAAAACAAAAGAGATAATATAGATAAGATCTTATCATTTTATCCTCTAGTAGCATATTATGCAATAGAGTACCTAATCTAATTAAGGTTATCATTTTCAAAACAAGCTGTAATTAATTGCCTTTTGCTTCATGGGATCCATTTATCAGCTATAGAGGAGATTGTGAAGTTGATAAAAGAAGCTTAATGGAGTCCACCCCTACACTAGAAATCAATGCAAACTGGATACTCAAGAGGACTCGCTTTATTGGCCTTATTTGATTATTGGTTGATCAGCTAATTTTTTAACTAATTGAACAAAATTAATTGTTTGACTTCATCAAGAAGCTATTCTAGTTGTTTGGTTGTTGGCTGGTTGGGTTAGCTGATTCAACCTAACTAGCTAAAAATTAGAAGCTCCTTGCGAGTAGCTTTTTGGGCAATCAATTTTGAGTAGCTTTTTGGGCAATCAGTTTATTATTGTTATTGTTATTGTTATTGTTGTTGTTGTTGTTGTTGTTGTTGTTGTTGTTATATGTTCTATGTTTTTAATTAAAGTTATAAAGTTAATTTTTGTAGAATTAAATATCTAAAATCTAAATTCCTATAAGAATATTCACCGAAATACTAAGATATATAATATTTATACTCCTTTTTTTAAAGT
The DNA here is from genome assembly GCA_024703695.1 of Erythroxylum cataractarum. Lineage (NCBI taxonomy): Eukaryota > Viridiplantae > Streptophyta > Magnoliopsida > Malpighiales > Erythroxylaceae > Erythroxylum > Erythroxylum cataractarum. Next base: position 2,930,481 of record JANJEY010000004.1, on the reverse strand, counting down.
CATGTTCTCATGAGTCATTTTACTCATAAATAACTAATGCTCAATAGCTAATTTTACCAAACATCAAATGGCAAACAACTAATACAATTCGCTAGTCAAATCAGCTGATATAATCAACTATCAGCTAACAGCTAATGCAATCAGCTAATTGTCAAACAAGGTCCTTATCTTGTTGTCGTTGATGGAAAAAATAGCACTTAATCCCTCTGATTGGACATTTCATAGGGACATTGAGTGGGAAGTTAATGCTAATCTTCGTTGCATGTACTATCCATGAAAACAATTGATATGTACAAAAATTGAGAAAGAATTTGAAGCGCATACATAATGGTTTATTTGGACTATTTGTTTGAAAAAATTCTTCACCATGTGGCGGGAATGTGTTGCCTCAGCCTAGATTGCTCACATCTCACTTGCTTAGATCCAAATAGTTTGAGTTGTTGGATCGGAAAAAGAAAGCATGCTTAGTTTGGAGAAACGATAGATTTCAAAACTTTTTAAGAAATCATCTTGC
>JANJEY010000004.1:2911155-2927287 GCA_024703695.1 Erythroxylum cataractarum | reverse complement strand
AAGCATGTGAAAAAACAAGACATGAATTCTTTACAGTGACATTGTAAATCAATTGAAAGGTGGATGTAACACAGCTTAATTGGTAGTGATCATTTTCCTCGTTTGAGAAGCTCCTCCCTTCTTCTATTCTGTCCTGAAGAGTAACTATGACAAATTCAGTCACATTTTCTTGTTCTTCCATTTTTCGTTATTTCAACTACATTAAATGATTTTTCAAATTGATCAAAAAAAAGTTTTTTTAACAATTTTTGAGAGTTTGACATAATTGCTGTACTTAATATGTGACTCATTAGATGACGGACAAAATGTTGAATTGAATCGTATCACTCTCTGCAGGGTCTGCCTTACTTTTATTTTATTTTAGATCAGTCGGCTATGTAATTCTTAGTTTTCTTCTATCTGTCATTATACCAATTATTGGCACTAGCTAGGTAGCTAGGACGGTCCAATATAAATTATGTACGCAAAGAAGAAAGCTTTTTATAATTATATGAAATTGATCATCATTAAGTGCCACCGTATTATGTAGGAAGACCGAGCAACCAGAAATTGAGAAAGTCCCAGTTATCTGGGAACATGTCCCCAAAATCACACGCGTTCGTTCGTTTGAGTTCTTAATCAAGTCTTTTTAAAACCTTGAAGCTTAAGGAATCTCATGTACCTTAGGTTTTGTCCAAGTTCAGCTTGTGATTGCTCAACGTTACAATCTAGTTAAGATCCGACCACCTGTTCTTGCACTCGTGCGGTCAACACCTAAAAATCAAGTATCGAATTGTAAATAGATTGAGATCGTCCACTTGCCGAGTTTTCTGCGGCTGGGAATGAGTTCTAAAAGTAGAAGATGTCACCTTAAAACGAGGCAAAGCAACTGTTTAGTACTAAACAGTATAGTTTGGAGAGTTGGGTAAGAAAGAGATACAAATTGATGTAAGAAAACAGGAAAAAAGAAAGTCAAATAAAGAGAGATTGAAAGTTGCCTTAAAGTTCTTAGCTAATTGTCAAAATAAACATAATTGGTGTGACTGATTCAGCCTTAATTATAAGTTTCAAGTTCGAATGTTGATAATGGAAAAATTTGTTTGGCTATTACATCAATTCTTATAGGCTAACCTGATTTTAGCAGGAATTAGTCTAGGTGACGCCTTTCTAAAATTAGAACCATCTTAAATTAACTCATGGCTAAAAAAAAGAAAAGATAATTTGATGATTGTATCATTTTTGTTGTTGATGTATTATTTAATTTATTACTTATCTCATATTTTTATATGGGTTATTCGTAAAAAATATATTTATTTATTGAAAGTAAGGTTTGGTATTATGGAATTTCTCATACCTCACATATTTGTGAGATTTGTATAAATAGTTATAGTTTTCATTCTACCAGACATTTGTAATTTATTTTAAAATATATAATAATTTATATATTATATATTTTAAATAATTCGGTTGACAAATTAAATAGGTTGGATTGACTGGTAAAAGATAGTGTATTTAAGGCTCTATTTCAAGTACTAAACTAAACCACACCACTTGGTTGCAATAGTAGCTAATGTTGGCTCCTTATCCAAAACTATACTTGGAAGAGAGCCTTAGGACAGAGCAAGTCAGTACTCAGTACAATGCAATCACAAGTACATATCTGAACTAGAAACTGGTCAAAGTGAGAGGACACAGAGTCCACAGTACCTGTTCGGCGAATTCTTCGTAGACCAGGCAAGACATGCATGTAAGAGTAAAGCAAAAACACCCCCAATGCATAATACTTGGGACCTCACCGATGCAATTTTTTAAAAATTGTATTCACAATTAAACATTAATATTAGATTGTCATAAAACGAATTTAAGATTGAATAAGATTAATTTTTTTAAAATATGATTAAAAGAATAAGTATGAATAATTTAAAATTTAACTAAAAAAGAGTCTATTAGATAAAAAATAATTGATTTTTTTAATTTATAAAAAATTGATTAATTTATAAAACTGACTGATTAATTAATAAATTATTCAATTTTTAACGATAAGACTTATTAAAATAAATCAAATCGAAAATTTTAAAATTAAACTAAAATACTAACCTATTCAAATTTAAATTAAGGTAAATTTAATAAGACAAGAAGCTAGAAGAACTATTTGAAGCAAAAATTACATAATCAATTTGAATTTTTTTTAATATAAATAATTAAATAATTTGGAAAATCCGTACCGTTAATGCGATATCTTATATTTCTTGGTACTCTCTCTGTTTCATAATAAGAGTCGTTTTAGATAGGTTGATTGGACTAAGTGAAACTATAGACTATAAAGTCAATTAAGGTTTTAATTTTCTCTTTAGACTAAGTAAAACTATAGAATATAAACTCAATTAAGGTTTTAATTTTCTCTTTAGACTAAATCAAACTATAGAATATAAACTCAATTAAGGTTTTAATTTTCTCTGTATCAGAATCCATAGCCCATGTCCTATTCGGATCCAACTTTGTTATCATTGACTCTGAAAGGGAAAGACAGGAAGCGTTTTTCACAAAATTTTGTTTATTTTTAAAATATTTTATAATAATAAGAATTTAAATTATATATTTATCATTATATTCAGTTTCAGTCAAATTATTTAAACAAAAATAGCATGTAATTATGATTTGTAGTCAATTAGATTGTCTAATTTGAGTTTGAACTCAATCAAACATAATTTGACTTGTTGTTTTTTATTCAAATTAATTATTTATTAATTAAAAAAATCAAATTGAAACTTAAACTTTATTAAATTAGATTAAAATTGACAATTTTAACTTAGATCAAGTCAAATTTTAACATGCGGTCCAAGTGTAAAATAATATTTGGTTAAAAAATTATACTGTCAAAAATCGAAATTATATCTATTTATAATCCAAATTCAATCTATTGAAATTTGATATGTAAATTTTAAATCAAACTAAAATTAGATTGAAAATCGAATTTCAGCCATCGTATGAATTCGAACTTAATAATAATTTTTGTTAAAATGATTTAATATAAACATATTTAATAATTATAGTTTTCAAGTTTTTTTTGAAAATTTTAAAAATAATAATTTTTTTTACTATGCACAAATAAAATTATATTAAAATTTTAGAGAGACAAAATCTGGGAACATGTTTGCAGAATGGCAACATGTCATGATGTGATATTGCAGTAATTGCATATACAACATTTATGCATGTTTTTTCGTGCCTACTCAGTCCTTTACTCTACTCTGCGTTTACTGCTTGTTACACCTCTTCGTGAAGACATGTCTTATGCACAGGAACAAAGTCCTCTGCCCATAACTTCATTGCTACTGTTTTTTTTTAATTGATTCGAGGAAATTTTGTAGGAATATCAAGCGAGCACGCTTTTTTGAAAATTTAATTGACGTATTATTTTATAGGCGGACTAAGTGGGTGTACCTTATTATTGACGGTTCAATTAATTTTTTATCTACAGGTAAAACTTCGGTTGCCAAAGGCTCTTACAAGAGGGGCTAGCATGGAATCGAACCTATGACTTAATTAAAATCAAGCTCCGCTATTAACCATCGAGCCACACCCTTTGAAGGGTACTGTTATTTATTGATAAATATACACTCAGATTATCTGTTATATTACTTTTTTTTAATTCTATTTTATAAAAATTATTTATTTATTTGACAAATAAAATCTACAAAAATTGAACGATTAAGATCTCACTAAAACAGAGAACATACTAAAATTGAGAACATAAAATATTATTTACAACGAGAAGAGTTGTTTTCGATTTATTCTATCTAACGATACTACCTATCTTGGTGATGTTATTCCCGTGTGTTCTTTGATCAAGAGTTGTTCGGACATTACGGTTTAGAATAATGACCCAACGTTTAAATTTACATTATATATGTATTTTCACATTTATCTCACTTTTAATTCCAAATAATATATCCCATTTGATGATTTTCATTTATTATTCCAAATCAATAAATTATCTTAAATTATGCTTATAGTAATATATGTATCATGGTTTTAAATTACACATGTAATTACATGATTAAGATCGGAATCATTGTAATTTACTACGGTTGTAATTATATTATCTATAATTATAGTTGGATTAATCTTTTCATTCACAATTTAAACTTTACATTATATAAATACAAAGAGTTATAGGTTTTATTCGTATTATAATATTTTTTGAAAATTTTCAATAAATTTCGTGAAAATTTATAATATTACTTTATATTTTAATATTTTAAAAAATAGTATCAATAATACCTTATATTGTATTAAAATTAACATTTTGTCAATTCATAATAATTGAGTTGTCAATTTAACATATGTTAAATAATTTAAATTTACTAGATATTAACGTAATTTTAAAAATAATTTTTTTAGTTATTATACAAAATTTCATTTTTGGCTTTATTATTTTATATAAATTTTCATTGTCAATGTAATAAATATCAATTTAATAATATATTAAGGTGCAAATTAATATAAGAGATGATAAAAATCAGATAATAAGGCAAACAGTTTATGAATAGGTAAAACGATCAAATTGGCATGAAAAACACTTGCATACGACACATCTCTTTGATCATTAGTTAGCATTTCGAAATGGTAGACCAAAACTTAACTTCAAAGTCTCGTATGTACGAGACAAGATACTCTGTCCAGTATTATTCTGTTTTATTCTGTCCAATGAAATCTTAATCATTTATTTTGTAGGATCCACGCGTAATTTATGCGGGACACATATAAATAAATAGCTGAGATTCATTAGACAAAATAAAACACCATAATATTAAACAGGAGATCTGGACTTCATATGTACACCACCTTCTGAACGTATTCGTATACAATATTTAATGTGTTGATTAAGTGAACAAAAAAACAAAACTGTGCAAAAAGTTGCACCTATGTCTCTCATCAGACTCTATTGGAATCCTATCTCTGAAAGGGAAAGCAAAGATAACCAGTGGACATGACAAGAGGAAAAAGATACATGATAAGGTTAGGAATTGTGAATAAGGATGTTTGTCCCACGTGGGTTTCGCACGTGGCCACAACTGCGGCGGTTGGAAGTTGGATACTGTCACTCACTCACCGTCACCGGATGTTATGTAATATATGTGTTTGCTTCACGCAATCTCTTCTTCTTCGTCCCACTCGCTCACTCGCTCACTCACTTGCCGTGACTTTAAAGTTTGAGCCAAAAAGTGCACTCACACACATACATATACACGTATGCGACTCTTAATCCACAGGAAGAGGCCAACCACCGAAGTTAGCTTCTTGGATATTGTCGTATAAACCAACCTAAGCCTGTGTTTTCTTCTTTTTCGTCTCTCTTTTTCTCTTGCTAAAACACCCGGCCACAAGCAACAAACTCGTGTACCCTTTTCAGGGGTGTGTGAGTGTTGTATTGATTCTCTGTGTAGGGAGGGTTATGAGTAATATGGTTGGAAGTAGTGGACCGTGTGGTGCTTGCAAGTTTCTTAGAAGGAAGTGTGTGAGAGGTTGCATATTTGCACCTTATTTTGACTCCGATCAAGGGACGGCTCACTTTGCGGCGGTGCACCGGGTGTTTGGAGCTAGTAACGCTTCAAAGCTTCTCTTACGGATTCCCGCCGACAAGCGGCTTGATGCGGTGGTTACCCTTTGTTATGAGGCTTTGGCTAGGGTTAGAGACCCTGTTTATGGCTGTGTTGGTCACATCTTCACTCTACAACAACAGGTAAACCTTTTCGTGGTCTCCAATGGTATGATCTGAACATGTTCATGACAAATTAACCTCAACGGTATATAACGTTAAGCTGTATCAGCATAAGGATTAAGCTTTGAAGTTCATATATTAAATTTTCTCTCATTATGCTACTAATCTGGTAACATGCAAGTCCTCTTTAGATTTCTCACATCTTATCAATTCCATTTTCTCTGAACTTCTTAAAAGTAAAACTAAGTTTGTATATAAAAATCCGTCACTTGTCTTATCACTTGGCGTAAAGCCACTCTTTGTGGAGGTAAAGTTTCATGGTAAGTGTCTAAAATTTGTCTGAGTTTCTCAAACCATACATTGTTAGTACCAGTTACAAGCATTACCATAATCGTGCTAGAATCTGTTCAAGTACTGCTATGGAACAAAATCCAACATGGGTAAGCTCATTTTCAGCTTAAATTTAACCATGACAGCATTTCTCTACAGTTTACTGTTCATGCATTGAGAACTGGAGTCAGATGAAGAGTAGAAGTAGTAGAGATGAGGAAGTAAACTAGGTCAAAGTTTTCACACACTGATCATCTGACGTTGTTTTTGGTTGACAAAAGAAGAAAGTTTGCTAGTCTCTTTAGGGTTTCTTCTTGTAGTTCTCCAAGAACGTGTGGTCAAGTCTCCTTGTGGACTTTGGTTAATAGGCTTTTCTTTCTTTCTTTTCACCCTTCTAGGGTGCAATTTACCTTCCTGTATATGTCCTTATATGGTTTATATCCAATAATCATAATTTATAATGGTCGGATTCTCTATTAATCAAGATAAGATTGCGTATTATTAAACTATCGATATCTATATTTGGGTGAAATTTTAACTTAGCATGGATGGTTTTTCAACAAAATCTGCTTGAAGACCTCATGCTTAGGCTATTGTGTGAACTATTGCTTTGTGTTGCTTGCCGGAGCTACCAAGCAAGCTAATTGAGAGAAGCTCGAGAAATATTGAAAACTTCGTGTGTTTTTTGACTTTTACAGTCGTTTCTTGCAATGTGTTAAAAGAAAGACTTTATTATAATACATATCTTAAACACTATTTAATAAGAATCTATTAACATATCTAGAGTAAGCACACGTTCTTTATATAAGAAACTGAGGGTCCTACCCACGTGTTGACGTTAACCTGGTGATAAAATATAGTGCACAAAAGTCTTAAATCAGCACATGGGCACGTAGATTTGCTTGTAAGGATCATCTTCTTCAAACTTAGGATAAGACTTCATTGATGGTTAATATAATAATCACATAGAGCAGAAACTTCTTGCCAGTTTTGGATTCCTAGATTAGTAGATCAGGCTTTGTTGGGCGGATTAGCACCAATTAGTAATGATCAAGCATGTTGCTTTAGTTAGGCAAATTGAGACTAAATCTTATTGGTCTCGATTACTTTATATATAGATTTTTGGATTGGATAAAGAGGTTGATATACTTTGATCGTGGATAAGATTTGTGACACCGTCCATTTTTAATGCATAAACTTGTTCATGATGGAGATATGTAGACAAGATCTTGGAAAAGTTTGTTAATTTTGTTGGTTTAATGATTGGCCAAATCGTTCCTGCTAAAAAAAAGATAAGATTAATCAGCGATTCAAGTTTAGTATGGTGTATTATAATTTTTATTTTTTTATGTTATTTTTTCTTATACTCGTATGATATTTAATTTTATAGTGGGATCACAAGCATTTAGGAAATGCTTGATTAGTTGGTATAAGGAAAAAAAAAAGAAAGATAAAAGAGTAAAAAATCATACTTAATAATATATTATGATTTGATGAAGAGTACTTCTATATCTTCTTTTGGGATAATATTACATACCCCTAATATGGTGAGGAATAGAAATAATATTAGAAATAATATTCATTTCTATTCTTCACCATATTTATTATAAATCATATTACCATTTTTTCAAGTGAATCAAGCACATCTTTAAAATCTTTAAGATAACTCCATTTAGGAGCTCCTAAGAGAGTAGTATATTTGAAGGTGAACCTTAAAACAATCGGTAAGAATATTACTTTCGATCACAAGTTTGAAAACAATCTTTTTGTTAAATATAAAAGTAAAGTTACGTATAATTGATGACTCTCTTCTGACTCACGTTAAGTGAAGAGCCTTATGCACTGAAGTTTTAAATATCTAATTAAATAATCACAATTTCTAGAAATTCTAGCTCGATGTTCCTTGATTTTGAGTTCTTGAGTACCTGTTTCTCATGGTGATCAATTTTATCTTGAGGCACAGGTAGTGAATTTGCAGGCGGAACTAGCGTATGTGCAAGCTCGCCTGTCTACATTACAGAGGCTCCCTCTACTTCTTCCAGTGCCACAATTTCAACAGGCTCAGAGCCCATCTTCAGAAATAGCTTCCACTTCAGAACTGGCATCAAATTCGGTTGTTTCAATGCATTTTGATCAGCTAGAATTATCCACAGACCAGATATCGACTGAATTAGCCAACTACTACAACTCACTGCATCAAGAACTTCAAGAAGGGGAGCTCCAAGCTCTGGCTTGTCAGTTCGTGTCTAGATACTTGCCAGGATTGAAATTCAAGCCTCCAAGCTCGTAGTAATCGGCTGACAAATTTTCTAGTCTGTATCTGGTCACCTCTGGTAGTTGTCGTTTCAAAGTCCTAACAACATGGATCGTATTTTCTTGATCTGATCGAGTCTTGTTCTCTTGCGTTTAAGCAGTTTCCTACATTCGGAAGCTTACTTTACTTCTAGAACTTTTTGTTGTTGATACTGGATCAGCAGGCCTGTAATGAAAACCCTGGCAAGGGTACCAATGCATTCCAAAACCTGTTCTCTTCGTAGCAATGTGTGCCAAGAAAAACTAGCATTCCTGAAACAGCACAAAACAGACGGGTGAAAAAGTGACAACCAAAGCATTATCAAGTGCACTTAGGCAATGAAAAGTTGTACAATGATGTTGAAACCATGAAACAATACCCAAAAGCACATAATGCATGACCTCTGCAGTCCATTTTCAAGAAGGTCTAAGCCTCAGAGATACACTTACAAGTCCTGCGAACTACTAAGTCCAGGTGGTGGGGTTGGTTTAAGGGAACTATGTGCTGGCCATATTTGATGAAACAACTGCACATTCCTGAGATTTCCTATTAATATTAATGGTTCACATAGATCGTTTCGCTTTACAAACATCCACAAACTATATCATCCTAAACTGTATTCAAACAGAAAAAATTAGGAGTCCTGATGAATGAGCCCACATGATCTGCTGAGACAACCATTATAAGTTATTGTTACGAGCAAAGTCGTTTATGGTTTCAGAGTATTTCTCTGAGATTATCCTGGTAAAGGACGAAGTTGAAAAAAACAGTCACCATTCTACACAGTAACAGCTCAAACGCATGTCAACCCTCAAGCCATGAGAGTCCTTACGTCCAATCTTTTGAATGCAAGGAGACATATGGCTATAATATTCTTCATTCACAACAAGAGAACGTGTAAAACAGGACGCTGAGAGCCAATTATATATGTTAGAAAGGGAGAAATCTACATCAAAATTCAGAACAACTTGAAAAATAAAGACCTCAAAGAAGCTATAGAGAGTACAAATTAGTATGTGGATATGGTGTATTTAACTATAGAGTTTAAAGTTCCCAAAGTACACTGCCATCATCTTAGCTGACATAGCTCCACTCCAAAACATACTTTGTTTCACTTTCAAAGCGAAGCAACTCAGGTACCTTTGAGACATAACAACACCTCAAGCACTCATAGGATGCAAATGCCACTATAAGAGAAACTATTACAAATATGTACGGAGTTATGAATCAATAAGCTTAGATTCAGATATGAATTTGTTAATAACTGGATAATCAGTCATATAATGTATATCAGTAACAGGAGCTTCAATCAGTACCGAACCAGATAGATGCAGGAGAGGCAACAATGCACTTATCCATCGATCTCAAATAGGAACCACAGAAACAAAACTTTATTGATCCAATGCCAATGGCTCGAACATGAAAGTGTTACAGTGAATTAGCATCAACTTACTACCATGAAAGACCAAGTTTTCTCACAGAAAGACCCAACTCCTCCATCTGCAGAAGTCATCCATCTTTTTCCAGCCTTGCATAAAATAGGATTCACTAGTCATGAACTCTCAACAGGAACCGATCTGTCCTTCTGTATAAATCGTCCGAAAATTCCCTATTTTTCATCTCCTTTAGACAATTCATACACCCCCATCAACCCTCTACACCACCATTAGCCTTCCATCACTTTCTGACCCCATCTAAATACCTTTCTCCTGTGAACGTCTGAACAATAGCTTTTTTTTATGCAAGCATACCAGGTTTAAACAAATTGCTTAGCATCCTCCCACAAACACCCGCCATTTCGATCAATCCGCAGATTGATCTAACCCAACCGCGACCCAATTTGAAACGAATAATCCGACTTGGGCCAACTCGATCCCACCCACTGTGACTCGACCCGAGAAACAATGGACCCTGATAGATTTGAGGAAAGGCCCAGCCCAATTTATCCCTCGTCTTCTCCGTCCTTCCAACAAACAGCCTCGAACAAACTCAAAATAATGGAACTGACCTTACCCAGACCGGCAAACCCAGACTTAACACCGCCTTGTCCCCTGGTCCACCGCCGAACTAGGTACAGAGGCCCCAAACAAACAGAAAAAGAAATCTCGATACATCCAACGGCTAATCCCTTAGAGATCATCGATATCGTCGTCTTGGTTACAAAGCAGGAGGACTGCTAACTGACAGCACACTACGAGGCTTTTGTTTTGTACTTGCAACGAAACTGCCGTACATGAAACTGTTGTGACCTGTGTTTGACAGGTACACAGGTTACGACTTACGACTGTGAGATTCTGGCATAATCTTCAGTACTTAACCCAGTGTGACTCAGTACTGTTGTAAAGTACAAGTTCTGCAGTATTGGGATTGGACTCCAACCAACTCCTATTACGATGCATACACAGAACAGTCACCCCCACTTGTTGCTTCCAAATAGAGGTGGCATTTGGTGAGTGCAGGCTTGGGCTCAATTGGACCCGAGCCCAGCTTAACAATATCTGTCGGGATCCAGGTCTGAGCAGCTGAGCCCGAGCCGGACTTACCCTTGTCGAACTTATTTTTATATTTTTTAATTAAAAATAAACGTAATATCATTGTTTAAAATCGATGTCAATTTTTTTTTATAAATATTAAGTCTAAGATCAGTCTGGGCCTAAACAACATAAGCCCAAGACTCGATCAAAAATTAGGCTGGGCCTAAACAACATAAGCCCGAGACTCGTTTTTGTTTAACGTAACCAAATTTAAGCTCAAATGCCAACACTAATCAAGATTGAAGATTTTTGTAAGGGCAAGGATCAACTTAAAGCTCAAACTTATTCAAAATTCATAATCTCAGTTGAAATCTTATCAAATTTGAGTGCTTCAAATATTGATTTTTGAAAAAAAATTAACTTATTATCTTGAAAACAAGCTAAACTCCTAACAACGTAGAAAGATTATAACAATGAATTTGTTAATAACTGGATAATCTGTCATATCATGAGGAGCTTCAATCAGTTAACAACCAGATGGAAGAGGCAAATATACAGTTAACCATCAATCTCAAGTGAAAACACAGAATCAAGAACTCACAAAAACTTTATTGACCAATTCCTATGGCTCGATCATGAAACTGTTACAGCAAACTACAACAATAATAATTCAGTGAAAGTTTCACTGAAACGTGAAATCTGAAGAGGTCCAATAATATACAACTTAACAGCAAACTAGTATTAACTTATTACCAAGAAGACCGAGTTTTCTCCGGAACGACAAATGCTTAGAAGGCTTATCATGAACAACATTTTGCAATGAAATGACAAAATAAGTACACTGAGGCATGCAAGCACCAAGTTCTATTTCTTGAGGCAATCAACTAATCGACATGTAGGGAATAAGTCTTTTGACGTGAATTCCATTATCAAGATGCTCTTCCTAAGGTTGCACTAGGTCTTTTCAAGAAAGCAGGCTTAAGACCAGGAACTAGAATAAGTAAAACCATAAAATCTCCAGTCTTCCTCCATAGTAAGTCGTATATTATTACATTGAAAGTCTACAGTCGACAAAGAATGATGAAACATAACATTACCAGGAACAACAATCCATCAATGTCTCATGATTTTGGTTCGATATTGCAGAAAACATTGTGTGAAGTACCCAGTACCGAGAACCTCAAGCATCACTTTTCACTAAGAATTCATGTGATGTTCCAGTGAACATCAATAAAGATGTGACACTTAGTTGAATATATATGTTCAGAATAATTCGTTAAATTCATGAAGTTTTGAGTTTCCAGTTCAAAAAGCGGATGTCTACTAATTGTGAACATATTTAGAGAATATAAAGAAGTATAATTGCTGAACATATAAAACTTATCGGAACCATGTTCGTCAAGTACATCACAATCTTACTGCTATGATTCTATGAATCAAAAACCCAGAAGAAAATGCCAGCAACAGCGTCATATCAAAATGTAAGTGAGCTCTGTGCACAGTGGACAGATATAAAGCATCCAAAAAATCAATAAGAAAACAACAAAGGACAGATGAAGCCCAACAAATCATCAAACAGTACTTGAAGAAGAGGAGTAGAAAACAAAAGTTACATTGAAGAATAATGATATTCGTTATCAAAGGAATCAGTTAAAGACAATGGCAATCTAGAAAAAGAAACTGTTAAATAGTTAGAAACAAGTTATGTGCAGAGAAGCCCGACTGGACAATACTTTACAGACAACACACACTAAAGACAAGTAAAAGCATTTGACAATCTCGGATCGCCAGTATACACAAGGTACAGCCTACCTCCATAAGTTAAAATGGATAAGCAGGCATAATATAAACTCAGGAATTATGTCAGAGTGGGTTTACTTGAACTTGTAGGGCTCTAAACAATTTCCCCATGTCTGAATCCACCGTCTACACAATCTGCACTTGAGTCCAATCCACAAGGAGAATCATACCATTTAGAATTATCATGGTAGAAACTATCAACCTGTATAAGACCTACATCTGTCCCTATAGCCTCATCATGTCTAATGGGCTTGATTAGTTTAGTATCTTCACAATCAAGAATACTCTTCTGGTCAAAATCACTGCACTTCAACCACTTTTCTGGCTTACAGGTGTCACTTATCAAACCCTTCTCACTCCTACAATCTGCACTCATCTGGTCCCAAGGAACAACATCCCCAAGTGTCTGCCCAAAGCTATCTTCATCGTCTTCAATCAATTCGGTCTCCTTACCCCTACCATATATCCGTTCATGAGGATGATCACTCCAGTGTGCCAAATCATTCTCCACCACCAGTACATCATCTGGGTGCAGCTTGAGAGAAAGCAATCCCGCCATCTTTGAACAATCTTCCCCTATACTCCTCACCTTATTAACAATATCAAAAAGATCCTGAGACACAGTGGCCAAAAATTCATCAGGAAATTTCCTCAACCGCCCTTCAAGTAAACCAACCTCGACTCTCAACTCTTGAACCTGCTGCAGAACTGAAAGCTGCAATTCCCCTTCCTCCTTCCCTGTCAACCCAAACCCCTCGGTCTCCACATCCTCACGGACACCATAATCCATATCTTGATCAATTACTATCCCACCTTTATGCCCAACAACTCGATGCATAATCCTGGCATTCCCATCCAGAGGACCAGGCTCATGCCCAGAATGCACAGCATACAGTTTAAACACAGCCATCCCCTCTTCTTGATACACAAATGTTTTATCCTTCTCATTATAATTCATAATCGGCACAATAGCCCGAATCCTGAACCCGCACCCGCACCTCTTTGACACGTAAGGCTCCCTCTTCAACATCCTCGACTTCTTTGCTGCTGGCTCACCAGCCCTATGACATGCATAATCCTTAACCTCTGCCATGAAAGGCTTATACCTAATATACTTCTGCCTAATACAAAGCACAACCTTATGTTTCGCAGCCAATTGCTGCAACCTATCAGGCACTTCTTTAGCAGGCACATCAAAAGACTCAGTATACTCGAAACGGCGTCGTTTATTCCTCAAACCAGAGCCTTCCGAGGACGAACATACGGGGCACGCGGCCACACAAACCCTAATGAAACTCTCGGGAATTCCGTAAAATTTAGCTCCTACAGTCCAAACCTGTTTAATTCTCTCTATTGTCTCTCTAAGCCCTAAATGTTTCAAATCGGCATCACCGTGAAAACTCATAACAATTTCTTGCCACTGATTAATGTGAGAAACGAACTGCTGAGAGTTGTTTTTGAAGCAAAGAAATTCGTTACCGGAGGTGGGATCCACGTGAACCGTAAGCTTCTCTTGTATTCGCTTCCATCCCGTGACGTACGCGGTGTCCTCGTTGCGGTCCTTCCAGACGGCGCGCCACGACTTCAGTACTCCGCGCGGCGTAGCGGCACGGATCTCGCTGGCCGTCGCGAGGCGTTGCTCCAAGATACATCGGATCATGAGGGAGTGAGACTCGGCGTTGAACGTGTAGAATTGAGACGAGATGTGCGGCTCCGGGCTCACATAAGCCGGCGGACGGTGAATCTCCGCGGAGTTGGTGTAGTTCGGGATGCTTCCGTTTTGTGAGTTACGGCAACTCGGGTTGATCAGTGAGTCGTCGTTTTCGGAAGAGGACTGACTCGGAGAGTCGGGTGATGAGGCGCGAAATAGGTCCATTTCGGGGGCGGGAAGGTCGTCGTGAATGGACGGTTGTGATTGAGTAGTGATCTGGAGTGGTGGGCCTAGATCATGGTGATGATCGTTGAAGAGATCGTCTTCAATTTTGTGTATATTCATCAGAAGAACCAGAGATAGCTGGTACTTGAAGAAGAGGAAGAAGAAATATGAGAGTGTGCTCTTATTAGTCTGTATCTAAAGTACCTTTCATATTATTTTAGTTTGTTGGTATTGTGTATTTTAACTTATCTGTATTGTACTACAGTGCTCAGTTTCCAACTGACATCTTGGAACTCAAGGAGTTCATGATTCGTCTACGAGAAAATATAATAGATAAGCATCTTTTCATATATGATAAAATTTAATGTCATTAGTCATTACTATTTAAATTTATATTAAATAATTTTTAGTTAAACGTAATAAATCAATTATCTTAAATTATTCTATTTATCAATTCATATATATATATATATATTAATGTATTTTTATTTTAATTAGCTATCTTAAATTAATTTTAGTATAGTAAAAAACCAATTGCATTTCAGGTATTAATTATTGTAAATTATTTGAACAATCATGTACTTGACTTAGCTTATTTTAATTTAATTTATTACAATGTCTTTGTTTTGATTAATTAAAATTGATAATTTTAATTTTAATTTGATTTGAGTTAATTTGGTTTTAAACCTAATCTAATTTCAAAATTATAATTTGTTACTAATATGAGTTGATCCGAAAATAGTCTCTCTATTATGTACGGATAAAACTGTGTATTATCGAATCTCTTTAGACCTCGCTTTATCGTAAAACTTCAGATTAAATGTAACGATAATTCTAATATGAGTTTATATAATTTTGATTAAGTTGAATTCAAACCGGTCCTCTTTAACAAAAAAAATTAAGAAAAAAAAATTAAGAAAAAAAAATTAAATTCTAAAATTCTAAAAAAAGTTTTTTTAATCTATTTCTTAAATTTCAAATAAAAAATAACAACTAAAAATACAAAATATGAACATCAAACATTAACTAATCAAATATTATTTACACAACAATTCAACTACCTTTTAAACTTTAAACTAATTTAATAATTTTTATATTCTAAATTAATAATATGATAAATTAATAACTCAAAAGTCAAAACAAATACTACGTTTTTTTAAGGGATATTATGTATTTTTATTGAAAAACATAACGGTTTTGGGTTTGTCGTGTCCTTTGATTGTGTTTATTACAATAGCAGTTGTCTTGTTGACTCGTTAATGGTTGGATCCTTCTTGATACTGGCGGGCAACCGAAATTTAAATACGATTTAGACAAGGAACGCTAAACACCGTTGCAGAGATAACGGAATGTAAGATCAAGACATTACAGTTGCAGAGATAACGGATAATAAAATCAATGTTTTAAAAATCAGACCGGACATTAAACCGATCGAATGAAAAGTTTAAGATTTAGAAGTTCAACCGGTAGTGAACAGCTATAAAACCAGTATATAATAAACAAGAAGTAAAACTTATAAGAATAAGTAAAAATAAAATATATTATTGAAATAAAAATACGTCAATGCCTATTATTATTTAATGAATTAATAATAAATAAATATAAGTCTAATATAAATATTAAAATAACAATAAAAATTAAAATTATATTTCTGA
>JANJEY010000004.1:2899600-2911055 GCA_024703695.1 Erythroxylum cataractarum | reverse complement strand
GAGCTTTCGGGGTCACTGCACTCACTTCCATGTCGTGGATGGTTAATTATCCCCGCGCGTCTGCGGTTCCCAGAGCAAATGGAGCATGTAAACCGACGGGCACAGGAAATGGCGGAGCAAATGGGTTAGAGGGCTAGAGAAACGAGACAGCATGTACAAAGCAAGGATTTAAAACCGAACCGGATCAGACCGTTCGGCCCGACCGAAAAAGGTTAAACCGACCGATTTTTATACAGAGAGGTTAATAGGTGAAACCGAACCGGACCAATGAGAGGATTAGACCTTTTCCGGTCGGACCGAACGGTTCGAACCGGTTTTTAAAACATTGAATAAAATAGAGAGTTACTCATTTTAAGGGCTAAATCTTTAGCAACTACCAATTAATTAATTTATTATTTATTAAAACAATTCACTAATTTGAATGGTGTAAAAAGGAGATTTTTTTAGGACTACAAAGTCTTGAATTTGAATATTGTAAACAATTACTTGGTTAAATATGATATTTTATTAATAACTAATTTAAAATATAAATCAATTAAATCTTAAATTGACGTCTTTCCGAATTGATAAATAAATTTATATTTGAAGAAAATTAATATATTTACTAAAGTCTATTCTATTTAAATTTCAAACATAATTTAAACTTGTTTTAAATCTAAGTTAAAGCAATTTCGAAACTTTTTAAATTTATTTTGGATTGAATTAGATATGATTTATTAAAATTAAATTACAATAACAACAACACCACCTAATGAAAATTAGGTTGAAATGCGTAATTTATGAAAGTTCAATATTACACAATCTTATTCTTATACGATTGAAATGTTATTTTCGATAGATTCATATGTAATGCAAATTAGTAACAATACATAATATCAATAAGTTCGTATAATTAAATATATAAAATTATGTAATACAAAGCATTGAAAAGATTGACAGTACAACATAAATTAAATTAATACAAAAGAAAATCTTAGGATAATAATTTAAATTTGATATTTTAATAAAATTTAAACCTTATACTAAAAATTAGGAATGTCAATCGGACGACCCATGAGTCTATATTCAAGTGTTTTAAATAGACTGGCTTATGGGCTAAGCCCAACCCCCAAACTAGCCCAAAGTCTAATGTCGATTTTTTCTAAACAAAAACAACAAACCTAAACATAATTAAAAATGATGTTATTTTATACATTTAATTTTAAGAAAATTATTTTTAAGAAATTGGTGGACCGACTAATGGGTTACCCGTTGTCATCCCTACTAAAAATATAAAATTAATGTTATTTATTTCTTCCAAATCAATTGTCAAATATGTAAAATTATTTAAAGGTTCCAAAATTGGTACCAAAATATGGAAATCACTTACCTAATTTTCTAAAAACAAAATTAATCCTAATCCACCTCTATACAATTTATAATGAGAGTTTATGGTTAGTCCATGTACTATTAATGTCAACAAATTAGTAACAGTTCGGTTGTAAAAATTTTGAACCGTTCAATTTTTAAGTTCAGTTTTGAACTTTTTTATTTGATTTACTTTAATAATTCTTATTTCTAAAAATCGATCAATTTATTAATTGATTGATCAAATTTTAGTAATTAATAAGTTATTATAAACAAAATTAAATTTATTTATTTATTTATTTAACAATAACTTTTTCTAATTCAATTTCAAAATTTTCGATGAATAAAGACAATTTATTTCAATCATTTTTTAAATTTTATTTTATTTTAAATTAATTTTATAATAATCAAATATCAGTTGAATTTTTTAAAATTTAAATCTTTTATTTTGCGGCTTTTAATTAGCTTTTTGTATTATATAAAGTTATTCTAATAAAAGCACCAAATTAATTCACTCTATCTCTTTGTTTTTCAATATAAATGGTATAAAAATTCTTCAAGACGCTCCTGATATTGCCACGTAGACAGTACATCTCTTAGCAATGGTGACGCGTCGAGATCAAGCAAAACGCCCTTTTCCCAAACATAACGGCTCCTCCCGCTCCATTCCCATAATAGATTTCTCTTTTCATCTTTCCTTTCATTTTCCCTCTCAAAATTACTCAAATTCAAAGTCGCAAAACGCACAAATCCATTCTCTAAATTTCAAACTCAAGTTCACGATCTCAGTCGACGCTTTCAGACAACAAAAGTCGGTTGTTGTCGGTTGATCAAGAGGCCTTCGTCAGGTTTTAACCGACTTTACTTGCTATCTGATTTGTCATGAGTTTTTTTTTTTCTGTACACAATCACATTTTTAACGATTTTTTTGGATTTATTTTGGTTTCTTACCTTTAAACTTGCCTATTCGATGTTGTAGTTTATCGTCCACCATGAATAATTACACTGACCAGAGTGTAGAAACAACATGCGGGTTCTTGTTATTGGAATTGCAGGTTTTGTCTGTATCTGTATTGTTCAGTTTGCGATGTATTTATGTGTCTAGTTTTCCGTGAATTTCGGTATGATGTTAATTGTTGTTGGAATCAGAAAATATGGGACGAAGTAGGAGAGATTGATATTCAAAGGGATAAGATGTTGTTCGAAATCGAACAAGAGTGTATGGAGATTTACAGGAGAAGAGTTGACGATGCGAGGAGGTGCAAATCTGAATTAGAACAGTCTATTGCACTTGCTAAAAATGAAATTGAGCGAATTCACTGCTCATTAGGCGAGAAAACGTCGAATGTAAGTCATTGTCAATGAAGTTTGTGAATTGTGCACTTCCATTTGGGCTATCCTTTGCACTTCCATTTGTGTATCGGCTATCCTTACAGGTTTTTATGTTTAAGGATGTTGAACATGTCAGCCGGAGCTTGAAAGAAGAATTTAGTAGAGTCGTTCCGCGACTAGAGGAAATGCGGAAGAGGAAAGCCGAGAGAAGAAAGCAATTTGTTGATGTTGCAGAGAGGTTAGAGCGTATTTGGACTGAGATTTTTGGGTCTGCAAGAGATAGTCCGTATAAGATGGCTGTGGACGAGAATGACCTGTCTAGTGAAAAACTAGAAGAATTGGACCAGAATTTGGAAGAGCTTCAACAGGAAAAGGTTTGCTTTACCCTTCTTCATTGCGTTACTTTTATGAAGTGCAAATGGTTAATATACCATTGTGTGTTTGTGGTATATATTTGGTTAGTTTTGTTGATTTTGTGATATTTTTGGATCGATTTTGATGTGAAATGCCGACAGAACAATCGACTGAAAGAGATAAGCAGCTACTTGGACACGATCAAATCCTTGTGTGTGGTACTTGGAATAGATTTCAAGCACACAATTCGCAAGATCCATCCAACGTTGGACGATTCTGGGATTAAAGATATACGTGATGATACAATGAAGATGTTGATTGTGGTAATACAGAGATTGAAAGAGGTTAAGATACAGAGAATGCACAAGGTCAGTATTCAAGCCAAAGAAAATCTTTATGTAATTCATCTGAAAGAATTCTTTTTTCTAGCTGTTTGGGGCTTCTAATTGCATGATCTGGACCAGCTTCAAGATCTTGTAATTGTAATGATGGAGCTTTGGAAGTTGATGGATACTCCAGTACAGGAACAACAGAGGTTTCAGACTCTTGTCAGTTATTCTGCTGCTTCAGAGACTGAAATTAATGAGTATAATGTTCTTTCAGCGGACGTGATTAAACAAGTGAGTTCAACCACAGGAAGTTTTGTACTTAACAGATAGAATTGACAAGTGACTCCTGGAATTTCTATCCAACAATTTTCTTTCTCAGGTTGAGGAGGAAGTGGCGAGGCTTGAGCAGCTGAAATCTAGCAAAGTGAAAGAACTTGTACTGAAGAGGAGGGTGGAACTAGAGAATATGTGCAGGAAAACACACATAGCCACGGAAGCTCTTATCAGAGCCAAATATTCTATCGAAGAACTAGAGTCCAGTGAGTGTTTTCACTGCAAATACACACACATGTTTGTGTGCGTCTACGTGTCTGTACACTTTTCGTCATTGTTTTATGTCCGTAATCCGTTAAATGCATGAGATAATCAATTACCTACAATGCCATGCAGATTGCATTTTTGTACAAATCATCATTGTCTAGCTCCTTTCTTTTTCCAGAACCTTTGGACCCGATGCTAATGTTGGAACGGATCGAGTTTGAGATTGCAGAAGTTAAAGCTGAAATCTTTTCCAGGAAGGAAGTTCTTGAGAAGGTGGAGAAGTGGTTAGCTGCTTGCGAAGAAGAGCGTTGGCTCGAGGAATACAATAGTGTACGGAATTTCTGCTGCTGTTATAGTTTTACATTTATACTTCACTCTACACCTGAATCTCGTTGCATGTGATTCTTATAGGATGAAAATCGCTATAATGCTGGAAGGGGTGCACATCTGATATTGAAACGTGCTGAGAGAGCTCGTGCAATGGTTAACAAAATTCCTGGTAAGATATTATCACCGTGTAGATTCCCAAAAAGCTTTTACCTAATGGTCTTCCCCTTAATCTTCCAACTATGTTGGAGAAGCTCCACCATTTTCAACTTGAAATTACATAGTTCAAATTAGTCATGTTTAATGGCTTTCCAATAATATCAAAGAAAAGTTTCTTCACGCACCCCTTCCCTGAACCAAACAAAGGAAGTTTTCCTTTTCCTTTCTCTTCTCTGAGCAACTTAGTAAACCTAATCATAATTGATATGCTCTCACGTAGTGATTGTCACTGGCAAGTAGTTAATATTTCTTTGATCTCTTGGTTTTATCTGTTGGTGGAGCAGCAATGGTGGAAGCCTTATCTTCTAAAATAAGAACATGGGAGAAAGAAAGAGGAAATCCTTTTCTATATGATGGGGTAAGCACTTGATTTGTCTTACTGCCGTTTTGGAACTTTCTTCTAATTACCAGTCTCATGATTTCATGTTGCACAGGAGCAACTCCTGGTTAGACTCGAAGAGTATAGCAAGATTAGGCGAGCAAAAGAGCAGGCAAGACTAAAGCAAAGGGTATGAGGATTATGTTAATTGCATCTGTAATTTCAAAGTGGCGATTGAGTTCGTGAGGCATGTTCTTTCTTACCTCTTCCTCAATTATTTAATTCTTTTAGGATCAGAAGAGACTGCAGGTACAAATGATAGCAGAGCAGGAAGCACTATTTGGATCAAAACCGAGTCCGTGTGGGAATAAGATTTCCAGAATTTCAACAGTAGCAGCAAATGACAGAAAGCTCTCCCTCGGTGGAGCAGTGCTTCGGAACCTGAAAGTTGAAAAATCAACTCCACAGGTTAAGTTGGACAGAAAGGTTGATCTTCTGAAAAATAATCAGCTTCTTGGTGGCTTCACATCTCAGTCCTCTGGTACAGATACATGCATTTGATTTGAACCAACCCTTCGTTTCTTCTCTCTTATGAACAAAACTTACACGAGTAGCGCAGAATAATGGCATTTGAAAATATCTTGGTTCTTGAAACTTTATTTACCTCATCGTTTTTAAAATTCAGTTCTCGGTTTCACTTTTGTTTTAGGCAGGAGAAATTCTGAAACCGCTGACCATTTAGCAAAGAAGAAGTTTTCCACTGCTGTGAAGGCGCTCAAAAAGGAGCCACATCTGATACGAAAGCCCCTATCTCCTGTTCCTTTAACAGTGTCCTCCCAGGCCAACGTAGCTAAGTGTCTAGAAGATCAAAAAAATGCTGTAATTGGCAAGTCAGGTACACGAGTCTCATGCAACAAGTCGCCATACAGGACACCCGAGAGACCCATTACTGTGTTTGATGAAGAAAACAGAACTCCTAAGACCCTGCCATTTCTGGTACCAAAAACCCCTTCAACAGTTTCGGCTCCTATGCTGATGGTCACGACACCAGCTACTCCATACGTTTCCTCCAGTTCCAAAATCGTGAAAAACATCATGGAACAAGTGGAGTACTCGTTCGAAGAGCTTAGAGCTGGTTTTGTCTGTGCTAGGTGAGTGCAGACATATCCGGCATGAACTTTGAATCTGCTCTTTTGAGATCACTGGTCACTGCAGAGTCAATCGAAATTGACTTGACAATTTCTGTGAAAGAAGCTACTGCTACTATAATACATTAATTTCCAGGCCCGAATCCTGAGGAGTGGCTTGGTTGGTAGTTTGCAAAAGCAAGCAAGTGTGTTTTTGTCAATTTAAGCCCTCTCGTAAGTACTTATTATCGCCGTATAAGGCCAAATGTGGGGTTTTAGACATAAAGGTTAAGGTTGTGAAGCATTGCTTTGATTTTATAGATTCCACTGTTTCTGTAAGCACAATTTTTCTTTTTCTTTTTCTTCTTTTCTCCCATCAATCGCACGTCACAAAATCAAAGAAGCACCGAAAGATGAGCCAAAGTGATATTTGGAACTCGATTTAAAGATTTTAAATTTTATTAAAAAGTGACGATAAAAGATATATAATATAAATATTAAACTTAAATTAATTAAATATTATTAATATGGTTATTCAATTTAACTTTTAAATTTATTTTAATGAATTAAATTTATTCTAAATTAATAATTTATAATAAATTATTAATCTTTCAATTTAATTTTTCAATACTAGAGTGACAATAGGTTGGACTTTAATGTCGTCCTTAAAATATTTTTAAAACAACATCAAAACCTAACTCAGAGATCAAGTCAACCTAAATCTGACTTGTTAAATTTGGGTTGACTAAGTTTAGGTTGGTCTGTCATCTTTAGTAGTCACATAATTGACATTTAATTGGTACAAATATAATGTGATGTATATTTTATCATTATTTTTAATTAAAATCTAAAACAAGAGTTTAAAATTTTTATATAAAATTTTAGATAAATGAAAAATGTATTATAACTCAAATTTATGATTTCTTAAATTTAAAATCTTTTTAAAAAGAAATTATTCTACCAGGTGAACTATTACTTAATGCATGTATCAACTCACTCGACTAGACATGTACCAAATGCTTTACAAGTTTAAGTATATACCTGAAATAATTATTATAATAAAATAAAATTGTGTATTATTAAACCTTCTTAATATGAGACTTTTAAATTAACATGAGACTTTTGAACGCGACGATAATGATGAAGTTTTTTTTTTTTTTTAATAATGATAATGATGAAGTTGATGTATATCCGTAATAAGTTGATAAAAAATTATTATTTAATTAATTAATAACTCAAAATTAAATAACAAAACCAATTTCACTTTTCTATAGTCAACAGATATTCTATGCACGCTTGTAAAAGGGATGTTTGGTGGACTGAATATGTTAGGATGAGGACAAGAGACTCCAGAAAACGGTCGTTTGCTTTCTCCACGTCCATCAAGTGTGGGACCGCCGACAATTCTGAGGACACGTGTCCTGCACTTGCACTTGGGAGCCTGAGGAGCTAAGTAACCTCGGACAAGTTGTAACCACCCACCCACCAACCAGAACTCATTCGTCAGCACTTAATTGATTCATTAGATTTGAAATCTTTTAAATAAATTCAATTTTAGTTTACATTTTAATTAAATTTAGATTTGATCTAAAGCTTTGAAGTTTCATCAAACTCTTACGTTCATTTTAATTTTTTAATTTTAGTGTTTAAACAATTCCATCATTTCAGGATCTATACTAAAATGTTAAACTCTATGACCACATTTGGCAATAAGCTAATTATATTAGCTATTAGTTGATAATTGATTATATTAGTTGATTTGACCAGCTAATCGCATTAACTATTTGTTATTTGATATTTAGTAAAATTACTTGTTTAATATTAACTGTTTATGTATAAAATAACTTATGAAAACATATCTTTAAAAAAATTATAAGGATATGAATATTATATATCTTAGTATTTTATTTAATATTCTTATAAAAATTTAGATTTTAGATATCAAATTATAAAAAAATTAAGTTTATAACCCTAATAAAAAATATAACATGTAATAATAATAATAATAATAATAATAACTCATCTTAAATTCATCAACCAATTTGTTTCAGATGGTCATAATTTTTGGTATAGATGAAGAAACATGTCTTATGAATCTATTGGTTCAAGTCTTATGTTATTTAGATGTTTACAGAAGAAGTTATAGGCAAAAATCAAAAGATATTCAAAAAGACAAACAAAATACAGCTTTTCGGGAGTCATCAGTGTCACGATCGTGCTGAAGTATGATCGTCGTGATTGCGAGCCTGAACTCAATAACAGAGTCACAATCCTGCTTCTGAACTCAACAGAAGAAGCACGATCGCAACATCCTTCCTTCTTCCTTCTTCCGATACTACTAATTTCTCTTATTCTTCTTCTCTTTTTCTTAATTCTTCCATTTCTAGCTTATTTCAACCTCCATTTTTGACTTCATTCAACTCGACATATTCACAACCAATTCCAAAAATCCAAATTAAACATAAACATTAAAACAAAAAAATCCACACATGTTCTTTATGTCTCCTGTACTTTTCTTCATTTTTCTACTGCATTCTTATTTTCTGCTCATTCATCAATTTCTTCTCTAAATTCTATCTTTCTTATATCCAGACATCATCTAACATCTTTTCCTTAACTAAAAACTTTTTTTTTTTTCATTTATAAAAACATCCAAAAATTTACGTAAAAACTATGAAAATAGAATATCTCCCTATACACACTTTTAATGATTTTTCTAACTCGAAAATTATTTCAACAATATCTTATAATATATTGATCATCAAATATGCAGAAAAACACATACGACATACCCAAAAATCCATGCTTACATTTTCAGAAAAATATTCATCCTCATTGTATAAACACTTATTGTTAACTAACGTGATGCATGTTTCATTTATTAAGTCAACCCCGTGACTGGCTACTCACGGTGTAACTCCTGATTTCACGTTGTTATTTATTCGATAGAACTTGCAAAAGAAGTGATGAAAAATCTTAACTCCATCTTTGCTACAAGGCTGTGTATTTGTACTAGTATCTTATCTTATGGTCATAAAAATGTAGCTTTTACTTCATACGGAGAGTACTGAAAACAAATGAAGAAGCTTTATCAGCCACTTGTTCCTGCATGCCGCAATGCACAAATTCCACATCTATGTGTTTATTACGACCATGCATAACTGGGTTCTTAGAAAGTTTAATTGCAGAGCTGCTATCACAATAGAGATGAATATTACTCAGCGGGACGTGTTCAACTCTTCAGATCAGTGAGGAAAGAAGAGATCTAAAAGAGGGCGTAACTAATATGGGTGGGTAGTCACCATGACAACAATACTTCAAAACAACATAAATATAGCGAAGAGCGGTGAAAAAGTAAGAGTATAATAGTAATCACCAAGCAGCTAATCCAGTTGTTTCTCCAAAACACTACACATGATCATTTTTTCACAAATTAGCTGGTTGGGTCGAATCAACCAACTCAACCAGCCAATAACCAAACATAATCTAAAACTAAAACATCCCCTAGCATGCCCGTATATGAAAATTAGGCAGAGTTGAACTATAGTAATACGCAGCTTTACTAATTAATAAAGACATGTTTGTAATAGATCCACTTTAAAATATATATATATTAAATAATAAAATAAAAGTAAACATATTGGAAAATCTTAGGGGTGATTATTTTACAAACTTTCTGATTCATTTATGGCTAACAAAAAAATTAGAAAAATTAAGAGAACAAAAAAATAAATCAATACTGAAAATTTGGTAACACAATTCAGCACACCTTGCCTACGTCTGTGGGACTCTTATCTAGCTTAATCACTTTCATCGAAATACAATAGATTTACCTAAATCTTTACTAAGTTGACACCTCTCAACTCTTGACACTATCTCTCCCGTGAAAGAATTTCACACCCAATAGTACGACTGCCTCGTACTAACCTCAACAGAGGATTTTCTCAATCAATATTTTAACCAAAGAACGATAAACAAATAACTCAAGTGATTAAAATAACAAAGAACGAAAACTAGATACACTTGAGATAGAAAATAATAACTTTCAGATGAGTTCCGCTCCACTGAAATAGATCTACAAGTCGTCACAACAACAATGCGTTGATTCACGTAGAACTCATAATCAAGTCACAAAAACTTATGCAGAAATCACAGCTTCACTTATCAATAATATTTCATGTACATGTAACCCGACAGCAACCCACTCATAAAACAAATTGCTTCTTCTGTTGTATATTCTTTAATCTTCAATTTACACCCACCAGAAGCAAAGCAAGCCATTCACCATAGTTTCATTAGTGAAATTTGAAAAACGTGTGGACGGTGATGCACTCAATCTCCACAGAACATAGATTTTACGTGTATATTTTCCATAAAATAAAATTATGCCCACTACACCGTAGATCAAGACCATAGCGAATCCACCTCTGCCATTGATAAAAATATCCACGATCCTAACCAGAAAAACAAAATCTCTTTATCTTTTTATCCACACTATCCACGCAAAAACTTCTTTTGTTATTCTTCTATCAACAACAACAAGCAGTAAATCTTGACTCCACGTAATACACCACCCTAACTTGAGATAGAGTTCTATCACCTTTTAAACCATTATCCCAAAAATCCAACAAGCTTATTTTCTTCACATTTCCCACTTAATATCTTATATGCTCAATTAATAAATAAGATGCCAAAATTAAATAAAAGATATATATAATATATCTTAACAATCTCCCTCTTTTTGGCATTGTTTGTCACAAATCTAAAACTCCATATAAATAATCATAATTGGACATATAAAGATAAAATTTACAATGCTCCCCCTTAATCAAACATCAAGTTCCAAAGAACATCAAGTTTATCCAATCATCGAAATTTCTCCAATTGGAACAAAAAGATATCAAAAAATAAGACAAATAGTCAAATATATACCTTAAAATCTCCTCTTGAATGAAACATTCACCATAAACAATCTAATGTCTCCTCTTTGGAATAAAAAAACATAATCATAATAATAACGAATAGATGCAACAGAAGAATCATAAGTACTAAAAAAAAATTACCACCATTCAAAACATTAAGAGATATGCTAGAAAGATAGAGAGATACCCAAGAGAAATCCATACAGATGAGAGAGTTGAGAAGTCTTCGGTGGAGCCAAATAGAAATCACAATGTAAACTATTAAAAAGATGAGACGATAATAGCAACATAAAACTAAAGAACTAAAAAAATATTTCCTTCTTTTCCTTTTGTTTTTTTGTTTTGTTTTTAACAACACAAAAAATACTTTAAAAATGTAAAGCACATTATTCCTATGCCCTTTGAAGAATCTCAGACTTGGGCTTATTCCTAGTCACATTATCTCGATCATCGGTTTCTTCTTCAGAAGTAACTGACTTGTCATCTGTTTGATCAATCACTTCTCAAACAGTAACTAATTGTGAATCTGTACATTTTCTTGTTTTTCCTTCACTACGTTTTTATGTTTGTACTTGTCCTTTATAATCCAAGCTTGCTTCGATACCATGAGAAGCTTTGAAAATTTAATGGAGAGTGTCT
>JANJEY010000004.1:2886682-2899500 GCA_024703695.1 Erythroxylum cataractarum | reverse complement strand
CCAATGATGTCGAGATCCAAAAGAGAAAGAAAGGGTACTCCAATGCATCTGCTTTTGCCTTTTTGTTTGACCCTTTACGTCGCTTCATTGCTTTAAGTTAGCGAGTGCCAACTTAGCTGGAGTTTAAAAGCATGCTTGGTTATTAGCTGGTCATTTATGTTTTAGTTGGTTGATCAAAATTAGGTGAATTTATCAAAAAGTTATTTAATTTATTTAGTTATTAGCTGGTTGAGTTGGTTGATTCAACTTAACCAACTAATTTATGAAAAGGCTCCAGATATGGAACGTTTTAGATGTGAAATGTTTTAGACTAAACAAATGAAGTAATTATTTAGAAATGACTATTTTACCCTCAGTTCTTGGCTACTCTTCATTATCATTTATGTTGTTTTGAACGATTGCTAATCTTGGGGGGACTAATTTAGTCACCTCGTGACTAGCATTTAATTAAATACTAGTCATAGTCATGCACGGTGGTGACTTGGCATAGAGTTCGTTCTTCTCAGTTTTTTCACTAGTTTAGTAATTCTTCAATTCCTTTGCATAAGTAGTTGAGTTGGATAACTGTTGGATTTGTTGTTTAGATAGAAAGACAGGAAAAAGATATTGTCCTGTTGGAAGTTTATCGGGTCATCTTTTATGGCATACAACATAAGGTATAAATCTAGAGATGGGATTTGCTCTAGAGCACTTTCCCGGATAGTGAATGCTCGTAACGGAGACAATTGCAACAAGAAAGTTAAGGTGTCGTCATTGGCTCTAGTTGGGGTGCTCTTGGTGCTACTAACCACCTCTGCAATCAAGTTTCCTAATTTCATACTTTGTTAGTGATAGATTAAGGAACTTTTGATAGATGTTCTTGTAATAATTTTTGTGATTAACTATGGATTTTGTTTTTTGGGTGTAACACCCCCTTACCGCATGATACACGCCGAAACGCCCGGAAATCATTCCGGTACATAACCTACAATAAGGGTGAACTACATTCGATCACTACATTCACTTCACATGGCATCATATCAATATTCATTTATAAAGCATCAATAGAAATAAATCACAATATTTTAAAATCAATATAAACCACAATATTTTAAAATAAACTTTTTCCTCATTTCACTTCACAAAACTGAAAGTCTACATTGTGTCTTTCAACATTTTCTATAAGTACATCAACAAAACCTAATACAAAAATACTACATGAAAGAGAAAAAATATACACAATCTAACTAATCTGTCTAAAAATCCCAACTGATCGACCTTTGAGCTATGACTTCTTTTGCCAATCACAATCTACACGGCTGGTAGAGTCTCTTAGTAGCTAGAGTCGTCTCTCTATCCTAAAAAGACAACGTTTCAATTTTGATGAGTTTTGCGAACTCAATGAGGTAACCATCATTGATGGTTCACTCAATTCATGCATCACAACATTTCACATAACATAAAATCACATAGTGCACTTTACATAAATTTCACATTTTCACTTAAGCATAAGCATTTCATTTCAACAAATATACTTAACAATGTGCATATGAGGTGCTCATGAGATACTTTCCAATTATTACATTATTGTGACCGAGTGCCTGAACTGTCCCGTATCTATTTTGGATACTGGGCTCATTAATAATTGTCCCTTATCTGTTTGGGGGTTACAGGGCTCATTTTACAAAGCAAGCCTTAGGCCCTTAATCACTTTTGAGCTTTTAGCTCTGATCAATGGCTACTCTGGTCAAAACTGTCATTATCTAATTATGAATTCATATATGGACTGCATGTACCACAATCACTCACATTATAAAACACTTAGGTCTTCACATTCACATTTAAGAAGCATTCAATATCTCAATCAACAGTCACATTCATCGAACTTTCTGTCGATAATCCACAATTAAAGACATGTAATTATCATTCAAAACATAATTTAAGCAAAGAAGTAATTAAGTGAGACCATCTAGGTTACTCACAAGTTTCTCCTGAAGCTAATGCCTGTAAGATCCGACAACGTCTGGAGGTTGATGATCCAGTTCCTCCTCTATCACAAATAATATACACAATATCACAATTTGCACAATCATAAGTATTCAATAATGCACATGTATGAAATGAATATGTACAATACATGTTCATGATAATCCCAAGTATTTATCCATCAATTTCATCATAAAATCAATCTCATATCAAAACTCATCTAACTATAATTTATACTTAGATTTATGCCTCACTAAACCAATAAAATCTCTATTCCTTTCTCACTGAATCACTTCATATTTTTTTTCTAAGTCACACTTTCGGGTCTAGTGTTCACATTCAATTAAAAAGCCAAATTGAAGTAATTTGGTTATACTCTCTTCTAGAAATGTGTTCCTCTATGTATTATCTTTCCATTGACACTAAAATCACTTAATTTGGTTTAGTAATTTGGAAGATATACCTCCAACATTATCGGGTTGTTCACATTCAATAATAGTGTACTATATAGAACTTCCATCCAGAAATTCAACATCTTAGAGAAAGAATAAATGTTGGGACCCAATTTCGGAATCAGACCCTAATCGAAAAAAACAAAAACAAAAATCACATATCGGAAAGCAAAAACAAAGAATGGATCTGAAACGAAAGAAAAACGAAAAACGAAAACGAAATGCGAAACAAAGAACGGATTCAACAAAAACAAATCAAAAGCGGAATCAAAAGCGAAAACCAAAGAAATCAAGTCGAAGCAAAGCACAAGAGAATCGAAAACAATTCGAATCAAAGCACACAAACGGTTCAAACGAACTCAATCAAATTTTTCCAACATCCGTGAACGTATACTTTAGAAAAAAGCGCGTTGGAAACCATAAGACTAAACCATTCAGAAATTGGTATAAATTTTTTTCTTTCTTTTTCATTCTTTATTCATTCTCATAAAAGCAATCTAATTTCTCATTTGGAAATTTATCCTCAATTCATATATCCTTCTTATACAATCATATACCATCATTTTTACAAGTCTTATTTTTCCTTTTCGTAAAATCTCACACATTGCTATACACAATCAAGCCATAAACAAAAGCACTTCAATATTTCAATTTCAGCAACACCGTTTATCAGACCTCCTGTCCCGAATCCCAACATAATCAATATACAATTTATATACAAAAACGTAATTCACTATTCTATTCCATATACAAATCCATAATTCAATCAATCCCATTCATACATCATAACCATACACAAATTTATATCTCAATTCCATACACAAGTCCAGAAGTCACTTACATTCCAAAATAAATGCACTAAAAACTTTAATGGCGTTCCAAGCCATATACAAAACCAATACCGAAATCCAAAATACACAAAATCGAACAAAAGCCTTGACCTTCTTTCATCCGATCTCCTGCTCGATATCTGGAGATGGGGATGAAAGGGGGGTGAGCTTAAAGCTCGTGGATAACATGTTTATAAATGGAAAATAAGAAAAAAAATATTTTTCAAAACATTTTTCATTTTTAAATTTGTTTTCTTCATATGACTTGTATCCCCATGTCTTAATTTTATTATGCCTCAAACATCTCTTCAATCGGATCTTCACAGATCCCGAATTTCATAAAATACTGAACTATGTTCAGAAATTTCTCGTCTCACTTTGATTTACACAATCTTCCGCAATTAAGTCTCAAAAATTCACAAATTTCACATATAATGAAATTCATTGTCTTAGGAATCCAACGCTTCAAGAACCAAGTCATTCGGATGTCGGACGGAAAAGATATAAGCAAATGATTTGACAAAGTCGGATGAGGAAGGAAATTAGCAAGATCAGAATGAAACAAATCATTCCGATTATCATAAGATTCAATAAAACTCTTTCAATTCAACTCCAATTGATTCAAATTTTCATGGAAAGAAAGATACATGTCTTAGGAATTCAATGCTTCAAGAATCACCTCAATCCGAGGTTGGATGAGTGAGTTATGATCAAAACAACTCAATATGTTCAAACCCTAAATCGATTTGAAACTCTTTTGGTGTAAACGCCATAATTTTCAATCTAGAGCTCATATTGCTTTCGTTCTTAGACCATTTGAAAGTATACTTCTAGATATAAAACTCTTAGGAATAACAAAAAATCCGATTCGGCCTCTAAAATGGTCAAATTCGCATTTTTCACCAGTTGACCTGTGGTTGTCTGTTAAACGGACATGCATGTCCGTTTAACGGACACATACGGCCCAAAATGTACCAATCCATCCGAGAATGTTCGTTTAACGGACATCCATGTCCGTCTAAAGGACATGAGAAAGGGAAGAGGTCCTTTAGACCCATAGCTATCCGTTAAATGGACTTCCATGTCCATTTAATGGACATGCATTTCCAAAACCCATTCAAACCTTTTTCCAATGCTTCTTACATCCAACTAACGTTATATACACTTATAATCTCCACATATTTACTTATTCAAATGGCTAACTCTTCATCATAATCAAAACAAATAATTCAATTTACAATCTTCTCAAAACTCAACTAAATTGGTTCTTCAAAACCACAAATCTCAAACATGTCATCAAAGCTATCACTAACATCAATCTTATATAACATCATAACTTGTATCAACTATAACTCTTAACTCTGATCTCAAAAACTTGCATATTTAGTCTCGTTAAAAAGATAAAAGAGCAAGCTACAACTTCAAAGAAGGCAACTTTGGCCAATTCTATTTCAATCATTCCCTAATTTCTCTTAAATCAGCATATACATTTTTATTCTACATTCAACCTCAATGCACATGATTTCCTACATTCAATAGCATCATGTCATTTACCAAATTTCCTCTCTTGCTTTTGTATAAGATCTCACATATATAACCATAATTCATACTAAGGGTTTCTCAACTCACCATCCATACATGATTTACATTCCAATATCATAATCATTTATTACACAAATCACATACAAAACACTCATTTACTTTCATTTTCATATTTCTAATTTTTGTTTCTAGGTTCGAGGTCCAACATCAACCACATAACGACACCTTTAATCCCACCACAATTAAGATTTTATATGCCCAATTTAAAATGTCAAAACTAAATAAAAGATATATATATAATATATCTTAACAATCTCTCCTTTTTTGGCATTTTTTTCACAATCATGAAACTCCCCCTAAATAACTTAATTGGACATATAAGTAAATACTCCTCCTTGATCAAATATCAAGTTCCAAAGAACATTAAGTTTATCCAATCATCTAAATTTCTCCCCCTTGAGACAAAAAGATGCTAAAAATTATGACAAATAATCACGTATATACCTTGAAATCTTCCCCTGAATAAAACATTCACCATAAACAATATGATGTTTCCCCCTTAAGACAAAAAAACATAATCATAATAATCACCAATAGATGCAGCGGAAGAATCATAAGCACGCCAAGAAGAAAAATTACCACCATTCAAAACACTGAGAGATATGTTCGAAAGATAGAGAGATACCCAAGAGAGATCCATACTGATGAGAGAGCTGAGGAGTCTCCATATTAATGAGAGAGCTTAGGAGTCTTCGGTGGAGTCAAATAGAAGTCACAAAGCAAAATACTAAAAAGATGGGACAACAATAGCAACATAAAACTAAAGAACTAAAAAAAATCTTTCCTTTTTTTTGTTTTTTTAATAACACAAAAACACTTCAAAAATGTAAAGTACAATGTCCTTGTGCCCCTCGAAGAATCTCAAACATGGGTTTATTCCTCATCATATTATCTCGGTCATCCTTTTCTTCTTAAGAAGTAATTGACTTGTCCTCTGTTTGACCAATTACTTTACAAATAATAAATAATTGTGAATCTGTACATTTTCTTGTTTTTTCTTCACTACGTTTTTGTGCTTGCAGTTGATCCTTTCTAATCCAAGCTTGCTTCGATATCATGGGATGCTGCTGGAAATTTAATGGAGATTGTCTAGATTTTCAATTTTGACCCCTTTGAATCATCATTTGTAACATCTTGTAGCATCTTGGCCTTATATGCCCGATAACTCCACAAAAATAACACGTAGGTACATCTTCGATTCTTTCTCAATATTTCTTCTTCTCGGGCAGATCTGGACATATTATTTTTCTCCTCATTCACTTTAGAGCACTCACCCTTATAGCCAATGCCTTAAAGATCTCTTTTAGCTTTACCATTTTTCAACAACTTTTCTAGCTTTTTGGTACCTCCACTTAATATTCTCAATCCCTTTTCGATACTTACTAATTTCATTCTAGCTTCACCAAGCTCATTTGATGTCAACATCAAATTCTTTTCTAACTCTTGGATGGTGTTCTTCATGGAGAGATTCTCTTCCTTCAATCTTTCATTCTTTCTACATATTTTCATCCATTTTTTGTACAGTAATTCGTAAGCCTCGTAAATGTTCTCTATGTTATCACTTGATCCACTTTCATCACTGTCATAATTTGAGATCGAGCTTTGAGCTAAATCGTTTGTATTTTTTTTCAAAATTTTCATATTTACTCACTTTTTCATCTTCAGTTACTTCCTTCTCAGTTACTATTAAACAAGTAACTAGACTTTTACTATACAAAGTAACTAATGCATCATTATTCACAACTTCTTTATTTCCAGCTTCATTATCACTCTAAGTGCTCGTATAGGATTTTTCTTTTCTCTTCTTCATAGTATTAGTACACTCTGCTTGAACGTGTTCGAAGCCTTGACACTCATGGTATTGAATTCTCTTTACCTTTCTTTCTTTCTTTTGAGTTTGGCTTGTTGATTGAAGTTGTTGTTCAATGAGCTCCTGCCATTTTGCCTAAACTTGGGTCTGTCGTTTTTCACTCTCTTCAGTCACTTATTAAACTCTTGTGTTAATAGCTCTATCTCCTCGTTCTCGTTGGATTCATCTTCTAAGTCATTCATGACTTTACCAATCTTAGCTTGCAATACTAATCCTTTCTTCTTCTTTCGATTGTTCCTCAACAAATTCATTTCAAAATTTGTAAGAATTCCAATTACCTTCTTCAATGACAAATTATTGATGTCATGAGCCTCTTCAATTGCTACAATTTTTGGAATAAATCTTGGAGGTAGTGATCTCAACGTCTTCTTGACTAATTTCATATTGGAATTTTTCTTCCCAAATTGATGTACCTGATTCGCTATATCACGCAATCTTTCATGAAAGCCCCCAATAGTCTCATTCTTATCCATCTTCAGTTCTTCAAACTGCGCAACTAACATCTGTAGGTTTGATGCTATAACAAAATTTGACATTTCATGAATAGTCTACAACATATCCCATGCTTCTTTAGCCGATTCATAGGCTAATATCATTGAGAAGCTTCCTTCATCAACAGCACTGAAAATTGCATGCAATGCTTGTGAGTTTCCAAGTGCTCTTTCTTCTTCGACTCTTGTCCATTCAAATGGATCTTTTAGAATTCTCTCCTTTATCGTCAGTAATCATCAGATGTAGTCAGCCATGTACTATCGAGTTCTATGCTCTTATTCCCTGTGCTTGAATAAAGACCCTCATATATGATTTCCATGCAAGATAATTGGAACCGTCCAATAGCAGTAGCCTGATAATTGATGTTCCTTCTTTTATGGCCATGTTAGCGAAACTAGGATCTGTACCAACTTGCTACCAAGTTCTGAATTGGTGACATTTCTCTCATACCAATTGAAAAACCGAAGGAGGTTAATTGTTTCGCAAACTTTCTGCAAACTTTTTTGGCACCAAAAAAATAAAAACAAGTAAAACCAAAATAATAAAAACACCAAAAATTTGGTAATGCAGTTTGACACACCTTATCTACGTCTACGGGGCCCTCACCCAGCTTAATCCTTTCACGAAAATAAAATAGATTTACCCAAGGCTTTACTAAGCCGACACCACTCAACCATTGATACTATCTCTCAATCTCACTTCTCATGAAAGAATTTCACACCTAATAATACGACTGCCTCGTACTAACCTTATGGTGTTGTTCTCACAAAAACATCATGCTACCAAGATGTAGACCTCTTGAATGAAACAGAAGGCTAACCCACTTCATCGTAGCTATTACTAACGCACTACCCTGTAACTCCCTTCACCGTTGCTTCACTAACACCCAACGTTATTCAGTTGTCTTCTAAGTTCCACCCACTTTCGCAGTTCGTGTATATATGAATAACTAAAACACTTCATCTTTCTTAATTAAAAATGTGTACTGCACCAACACTTACTCACTCATTATTCAGCACACATACTCACCTACACATTTAATGCACACACACCATCTTTACTTTAACACCCACTATACATTTAATGCACGCACGTCCCTCCAAGTGCCACACACACACCACACTTCTGTTATCACACAATGACATTAGAAATTAACTTTAACTCTATCACAACACACTTACATTAGAGATAGACATCAATAGTAGATAGAAGATGTGCACAATCTTTCAAGTATCGAGAGTCCCACTTCAACCAAGAGTCTCATTTCAACCACATAACCACACCTTTAATTCCACCACAATTAAGATTTTATATGTCCGAGTCCCACTTCAATCACATAACCACACCTTTAATTCCACCATAATTAAGATTTTATATGTCCAATTTAAAATGTCAAAACTAAATAACAAGATATATATAATATATCTTAACACATATAATTTGTATCTCAGAACATATCAATGGTGGGTTCGTTGAGCCAAAGAGAAAGTGCAATAAGGAAATTGGAAAAAAATCACAATATCAGAAGATAGCATAGGAAGACAAACCAGTTGCAACAAGATCCATAAGTCATTTTTTAGTTTAACAACATGGGATGTTGGTTCCAACACTTCCTTAAGAAAAGAAAAAGAAAAAGAAAACCAACAAATTCACTTTGGAACTTATCTTATTCTGGGATGGAACTCCAGTGGTTTACCGATGACAACTGTGTTTATAGGGGCACACTTGTCCTTTTGAGATGGACTGTTTTTACAAGGAACACAGTAGCGTTGAGCTCTACTTGTTATGCTCTTAAAAATTCTTAGACAACATTCATGCAAGTAGTTCTTAAAACATACCATTAATTGTAAAATTTCTTATTAGTTCTAAAAAAAAGGATTGCTTGTCAAACACATAAATATTCGATACATCGCAACTATACAAACTATCACATTTTAAAATATATATACAATCAAATGACTTTATTCAATTAATCTGTTGACCTCACCTAAATTTCACTTTGTCCATCCTATACACTGGGGTTATCAACAATTACTCGATCTCTTAAAAAAAACTAATGGTAAGAAGTGAGTTGTGTATTTAATAAGAATAATTGATCGTATCTTTAAAACCAAATAGCTCAATAATTAATTATAAAACTTAATCAACAAATTAAAACATACATATAATACGAATGTTCATAACGTTACTCATTCTAATCTAAACAAATATCAACCATCTCAAAACTTTTACTAAACAATGATTAACACACATATTAATACATAAGTATCATTTATGTTTTATTCTATTATTAACTGAATTATTTGGGACCTGTTTAATTTAGTAGTGTTATATTCAATGATCTACCAGCTCATCTCATCTCATTAAAATCTCTTACCAAGTGGAAACGTAATTAATGTATAAATATCGGCATAGGGTACACCAATCTCTTTTGGTACCCCAATACTACTCCAGTATCTAGCCATCAGTACAGGATATCCCTAAGACTCAAGATATCCTAGAACCACTTTGGTCTCTAGCCATCGGCATAAGACATCCCTTGGACTCAAGATGTCTTGATATTTGCTCGAAGGACAGATTCCTAGCCACCGCTTACTCATATCGACATAATCTATCCATCTAAGATCATCGAATATAGCCTATCCTAGACAAGCCACTGATTCTTTATTTTTACCAATTATTCACAACTTATTATCAACCAATCTCTATTTAATTAACACATTTTATATCGAATTATCAAGCAATTCATCTTATAAAATGTAACAAAATATAAAACATAAACATGGAATACCTTGACTTTGTTAATTATTAGTGAAATAAAATAAACATATTTCATGTACGTAATTATTAATCATTAATTTAATTAATGAATAATTCAAAATATAATTTATTAATAACAAAACGATATTCTATTTTAAGGGTATAGTCCAAGATTATTCTTACCTCAATTTCGGACTCAACTAATTGATAGTCCAATTTACCCCTTAATCGGACCGTCATACCTAGACATTACAAAATTCTATTAGTAATTTACGAAAAAAAATAAACTTAAATATGCTTAATTATCCAGTATTATTCTCTTTTCTAATTTATCCTTAATTATAATTATTAAAAAAACCTAAACTTTTGTCGATTTTTCAATTATAGCCTGACATTATATGTTGTTCTCCTTATGCTCTCAGCCTTTTGTTTTCTGTTTATTCTTCTGATGCCCTGAACTACTCTCACATTACAACGTATTGCACCAATAAGCTCTTTATTTGTAGTTTGTTCTCCTGATGCTCTTAGTGTAAGGGCGTTGGAGCTGCGTAATCTAAAAATTGAAGGTGAGGACGTCTAGAAAACAAATTTAAAACAAAGGTAAAAACTAAAATCAAAACGTAAGGTCGTTGGAACTGCGTAATCTGATTTAGGTCATTTTTAAACAACGTCATTTTAATTATGTGCTTAAATGACATCGTTTCATTAATCTTTATTTATTGTGTTAATTTTGGCTGACTTGTATTAATAGTTAAAGCTTATGAAACACGTGGG
The DNA here is from genome assembly GCA_024703695.1 of Erythroxylum cataractarum. Classification (NCBI taxonomy): domain Eukaryota; kingdom Viridiplantae; phylum Streptophyta; class Magnoliopsida; order Malpighiales; family Erythroxylaceae; genus Erythroxylum; species Erythroxylum cataractarum. The sequence goes on along the minus strand of JANJEY010000004.1, from coordinate 2,888,755 downwards.
AAGCCACATCAGCAAACTTAACGAAAACACTAACATCGGGCTATAATCAAAAAAATTGAAAGTTTAAGTATTTTATTAGTACTTTTTAAGTTCGAGCTAGAATTTAAAAAATTAAAAGTTTAGACATTTTATTGCTACTTTTTAAAGTTCGGGCTAAAATTGATAAGTTTTAAATAAAATATTTGATCCTAAGTTTTTTGTTTTTTAAAAGTAACACACAACTATTTTTGCAGAATTGAAATAATATATACTTCATTTAATCATTAATACACCTTGTTAGATATCAAATCTAGTATTAGTAAGACATATTAATGACCCAACCAGGCTTCTGAAGAATTTTGGACCAACATTATCTATTCCATCGTTGTTATGTAACTTATACTTTAATGCCAAAGGAGTAGACATTGGTTTTAAGTCTCCACATAAAATTTTTTGAGCAAACCTTCAATATATCTTTTTTGAGAGATGAAATTGTTTACATCGATACTATGAAATTATTTCATGTGCTCAAGATCAATCATCTCGAAATTTTGCATCATGACATGTTTGAATTCATCATCCATCTTTGAATATGTGCTAGTATGGATTTATATCATCTACATATAAACATATCACAAGAGTTTCAGAATTATTATCTATCTTTGCATAAAGAGATAACTCATTTTACCTTATTGAAAAATCATTTTGTTGGAGACCTGAATCAATCTTCATATTCTATACACTTGAAGCTTGTTTAAAGTCATATAGTGCTTTTTTAAGGTGATAGACTTTGTCTTCTTAGCTTTAACAAGTTTGCACATACCTCCTCTTATAAATCATCATCCAAAAATGCAAACTTCACATTAAGCTGAAAACTTCTAATTGGACAGTCATGACTAAAACAATTCTAGTAGTCTCTATACGAACAACAAGAGTACATGTTTCATTAAATCAACTCCAGGTTGTTACGAGAAACTTTTACTACCAAGAAAGCATTGTACTTTTGAATGCTTCCATCTTTATTGAATTTTTTTATACACCCACTTTAATATGATCAAATCTCTTCTTTTAGGCATGTCCATAATCTTCCATGTGTAGCTTCACTTATGCTGCTCATTTCTTTATTCATTATCTTTCTCCATATTTCTTTTACAGTTTCATCAAAAGAACGGGTTTTATAGGTGAAGAAAACAACATTACTTGATAAATGAATATGAATTAAAGAATGCACCTTTCTTGGAGGTGAGTCAAAATAAAAGATTGAGGGATCAATTTTAGGTAGATTTGCAAATGAGGTCTTTCACTTAAGCTTTCTCCTACAACCGACTCATGTACAATTTCATGCCATTGAATGTTACCAGATTTAGAAAGAATATAACCTTTAGGATAGGAAAAGCATCTGACTTTCTCTCTAACAATTACAACCACATCATTCTTGCAGAATCATCAACAAAAAAGATAAAATATCTCTTACCACCAAGTGACAAGGTTCCTGATGGTCCCCGAATATAGTATGTGCAAGTTCTAACCTCCATGAAGATTTAGAAAAACGAAAGACGATGCATTTTAACATAAATATTACATTCACAAACCTTTTCAATTTCACCAATTTTAGTTAGTCCAATTACCATGTTCTTCCTCTTTAGAAGTTGTCGTCCCAGATAGTTGAGATGCATATATACAAATGCCAGAGGAAGGTTTCATCACTTGCTTGACTTTCCAAAACTAAATTTTGATTTGTTTGAGGAGATTGAAAAACATTGTTGGAGCGCATTTTTACCTCTACAATAATTTGCTTAATTTTTATTTCAATGATGGTGCATATAGATCATCATCAAAAGTTAGTTTCTAACCCTTCCTTGGTATCTGAATAACTCTTAACAAATGATTCAATTTCAATTGTCATCGTTTTGACTTTCACGAGATTTACCATATTGACCTCTTTTGAATGATGATATCCATTTCTTCTTTTGATCTACTGTGTTAGAATTGTTACAAGTTAACTCTAGACTGAAATTCTCAAGGCTAATGCATTTCTTTCTATGTTCCCCTTGCATTCGTTTTATTTTGTGTCTAACCAGACCTGACAGATTT
>JANJEY010000004.1:2868424-2881509 GCA_024703695.1 Erythroxylum cataractarum | reverse complement strand
AATTTAGGTAAATTTATTAAAGATATTTAAAGGTCTCTAAAATGTGGGATGTAGAAGACTAAAATAATTATTTGACTTAGCTTGAAGCCAAGGAGCTTGATATAAAATGGTTCAAATGTGGATCCGACTCAAAAATTATTTAAAAATTTTAGACTTCAGATTATACTTTAATTCAAGTTATCAACTCACCTTAAAGTTCAAAGCTCAAAGCTCAAATTTTTTTAAATAAAATGATCTTATTTAAGTTTTTAAAATTTAAAATATATTTAGTAAAACTTGTGTCTGTTTATATGAGATTATATTAGTAGATTTTTTTAAAAAAAAAAACTTTTTTAAGAAATCAGTTGACTATTAACTGATTTTTTTAAAAAACTTTTCTAATTTTTTTTTACTGTCAGTTAAAAAACAGTTTTTTTGAAAGAGCTTCATATATAGACTGTTTGGCAACATAAAAATAAAAACATTTTTATTAATTTTATTTATATTTTATTTTATAATAAAAATTATTTATACATATAAAAATTATTTAAAACATATTAAACAAGTACAATATATTAATTATTATATAATTTTAAACTATACGAAACATAGCTGAAAAAATATATAACCAAATCTTTTATATAATTATAACATAAGTAAAACTAATATAAAAAATAATATTAAAATATATAAAAAGTCAAATAATATTATATAAATAGCAAAATAAACGTGAAGATGAATTTATGGATATTGTAAAAATTATGTGTAAAATATAAGGACAAAAAGGGAGTAAAAATAAGCTCATTGATTGATATGAAAAATCTACTTAAAACAGTATTTTTTTATGAATTTCAAATTTAATTTCTTAAAAAGTTGTATTTTACCTGTCAACAAAGCTATATCAACTTTTAAAAAAATGATTTTTCATTTTACAATTAAACAGTATTTTTTTTAAAAGTTTGTAATGAAAAAAAGTGTTTATTCACCCTCCAAAAATTCAACCAAACAAGTAGGTAGTCCGAATCTAAAAAAAATTTAGGTTGCGTAAATTTGATCGCACTTGATTTCAAGCTGAGAGCAGTAAGTTCATTGAAATTAAGGGCAAATCTGGTATGAACATAAAATTTAGACATAGTTTTAACCTTGTCCTAAAAGGTGGAATCAGCCATCCCAACTGCCCCCTCACTCGGGCCCGACTAACTTCTAACCTAATTCATGTAAATGTTACATTTATAATAGTCCCATATAATTGTTACATACACTGTATTTTTTTTAATCACGAAATAAAATTTAAGCCTAAGACATTGAAATGAAAATATCCCATCTTGTTTCCACGTGTGCAAAGAACATTACCCACCAAAGGGAAAGGTGCTGTAGTCGTCACTTAGATCCCAAACGAATCATCAGATTCTGGTCCTTGAAAGCTCGTGATTTGTCGGACCTAAGCAGATCATTCAAGAACCAGGGCAGGTTCTAACAAAGTTGCTGAGTATCGTATCCAACTTCAGATGAATATAATTTCTATTGAATATTATAATTATAAAATTTAATTTTTTAAACTTTATTATATATAAGTAAATTTATTATATATATATATATTTATTATGTATTATTACATAAATTATATAATTGAATATAAATATCATTTTCAACCTTTAATCAAGAGTGGCACCAGTCTACTACAGTGGTTGATTTGTAATTTACCTTGAAAACAAGGGCGATCTATAAGATATGGGCTTTTATTTGAAAAAAGGGACAAAAGGTTGGTCAGCGGCAAGAAAAAGGTCGGCCCTGCGAATGCTATATTTGCAGCTTTAAGTGGCAAAAATATAATTTTAAATTAAAGGTTATTAACTCTTTTTTACATTCTTTCACACGCTTTTTGCTAAAATTACTATCCTAACCATTTCTACCCTAATTTCAAACCTTCACGGACGTGAAAATTTTCTTAAATGAATCTTATTTATCGGTATTAGCAAATAATTATTTTTTTATTTTTATTATTATCTACCTCTTTATTTATATGTATTCTTTTATCGTTATTCTCTTTGTATTTTATTGCATTTGGTATTTTTTAAAAAATTTTCACTTTCTTTTTTGGCTTTCTCAAATAAAAGGCATTCTCTGTTCAGACCAAGAACAGAAAAATCCGACCAGCGGTTTTCCCGACAGCTGGAGAGTGAAAATCATGGCGTGTTTTCTCGAGAAGCAAACAGATTTTTCTTTTTAGCGATTGTTTTTTGTGTGTTTTATCCTTTGTCAGTCTGGTTGAGTGAGTGATGCAATAGAGAAGCTTGGCAAGTACGGTTTTGAGCTCAGCTACTGCGGAAAGCTCTTAGAATTAGCAGTTACACCTACAGCTTCAAAAAAGTGCTTTTTGGAGTCTGAGAGTTGCAGCTACAGGTTATGATCTTTTAGGTTGGCTGATGATTTGTCCCTTCTTCAACTTTCAGCATCTCTACGCTTATTTTGGGTGAAATTTGAGCCTGCTTCTGGTTCAAGTTACTGTTTTTTGTTTTGGTGAAAAAGCTTTCTAGAACGGTTGTATGATGTTATGGAAAAAGTTACTTGGTTTTGTTTATCTTTTTCAAGATCTTTTCTCATGGGTTTTTAGTTCTTGGTTGGTTATTAGGTTGTGATCTTTCTAGGTTTGTTCTTTTGTGATCGTTAGCATGTTTTTAGTCTTGATCTCAGTTAGAAATTCTCTGATAAATTTTTAAGTAACATGGAAGTTAGGAAAAAGGTGTTGTCTTTCCTCCTTATTTTTCTTATTTTTACTGGTTTGAAGTCAAGTGCTAAATGGCTTCAGTTGAAGAGACATATTCGGATGATGTATTGCTAGTGAATTTTTTGTTTGTTTGAATTTGCTATATTTTTTACTATTTTGATATCTTTTATGCATTTTCTTTGGAATCTATAAAGTTTTGGCCAACTTTGAACGGCAGTTTTTGGTTATTGAAGTCAATTAAATTCCATGGGTTAAAACTTTTTGTTTCTCATTTGCTTTTTCTTTGGTTGATTTGATGCTTACAGATGCTGGAATTAGAATCTAGATTTGGCTGAGGGTTTGGTTATTCTTAGATATACTTTTCAGTTTGTTTTTGCATGGAAGCTAGAGAAGGTTTAAGCTCGGGGGTTACAGTGATAGGAGCAGAAGCTCCATCTACTTATCATGTTGCACCAAGAACTGAAAACCCTAGCCAGATTGATGGCTCACATGCTGTGGGTGTATCACCAGTTAGTGTAGGATTAAGTGGAACAGCCGAAAAGAAGAAGAGGGGTAGACCAAGAAAGTATGGGCCAGATGGGTCTTTGGCACGACCTTTGTCACCAATGCCAATATCGTCTTCAGCCCCACCTGGTGGAGATTTTTCAGCTGGAAAGCCTGGTAAGGTGTGGCCTGGTAGTTACGAGAAGAAGAAATACAAGAAAATGGGGATGGAAAATTTAGGTAGATTCTTATCTTTTTGACTTTTCCTTGTCAAGCTATTTCTTTAAGTTATATGTGTTTTAATGTTTAAGTTTAGCTAACACATGCTTAGCCTTTGTGAATACTAATGATGATAATCTAGTTCTTACTTTGTTAAAAATTAAGTTGTTCTTAAAATTGGACTTTGCCTTGATAAAATTGGACTTTGCCTTGATACTTGATTTGAACAATATTAAGTTTTTGTAATGGTTGCTTGTCATCAAGCTAGGACCTCGATTTGAGATGCTTCTTATGGAAGTGAAATTTTGATTCCAACTGTAAAAGAGTTGGATCTGGATTCTTGGTATTGAGGGTATATATTGTATGGCCAGGACCACATTTCCTACCTACCTTTTCATTTAGTGTACTAGATTCTGTTACAAAGTCAAAGTGGAAAGAATATTTCTTGAGAGTGTGCTGTCTCCGTGTCTAGGCCTGTTGAGTCTTTCAGAAGAGTATGTGTCATCTGCTTGTTGCTCGATACTGTTATTATGGTTGGTGGCTTTACTGTCCAACACTCTAGGTGCCCTTAAGCCCTCCTATTAGTGATGAGGCTACTTGACAGAGTTCCCTTCAGCATAGATGGTTAAGTCTACTTTGGTGTGCTGCGGATTCTTTCGTATATACCCTGGTATTACTGGATCAATAATGATCCCAATCACTTCCATCTAATACTTGGATGAACATGCACACATGATTAATGATCTTTTATTTTTTGGTGATATCATATGGTGCTTCTTCAGTAAGTTCTTTAAGCTGGCTCGTTGTACATTATCCAGTTCTAAACTCGTCGATTTTATTTTTTACTATTTAATTCTTATATGTACGATCGCTGAATAACTCTTAGATCTATTATGTTCAAAGTTGTTCTAGTAGTAGATGGAAGTTTTAATTAAACAGTATTAGTAAAAATCAGTGGTAACTTTTAACTCCAGTAACTTGATCGGAAATTGTTTAAAAGTATTAAGAAGTTACCAAGTTTGAAAATGAAAATTTAACAGGTGCATTTATATACTTAAAATTGTCTTCGACAGATTGTGCACACGTAATAATGTATTATAAGGTAGCTCATTCATTCCAGGAAATAGTTAATGCATGTTGAAAAGAGCTTGCTCTTTGGTTGTTTAGTGTGAATTTCATAAATTGTCTGAGTGCAAAATTATATATTTGCTTTAAGTATGACTACAGTTCACTCACGTCTCATCTTTAACTTGTAGGTGAGTGGGCTGCTAATTCTGTCGGTACAAATTTTACGCCCCATGTCATCACTGTTAATACCGGCGAGGTAATAATGGATTAACATTTGAAAATATTTGCGTTCATATGCCAAGTCTATTTGCTTGATCATGTGGACACAAGAAGTTTGTCCCGCCTTTGTCCATTTAAAAAACCACTAAAACTATTGAAAAGCATATGATGCATTTATATTTATTCTGTTAGGGATAAAAAATGAAAGGAGACTCAGCATAGCCTCAATGGATCCCCTACAAATTTTTCATTTTATTTTATGTTTTATTTGCAACTTCATATTCTGGATAAGTTGTATGGCACCTAACTTAAAAATTTCTTTGCTTGCAGGATGTAACCATGAAGGTTATATCATTTTCACAGCAAGGACCTCGGGCAATCTGTATACTGTCTGCTAATGGAGTCATTTCAAATGTTACACTTCGTCAACCCGATTCTTCTGGGGGTACTTTGACATATGAGGTTCACCACCAATTATGAATCAGATGCGCTTATCTAATGAGTTTTCTGTGTTCCATACTTACTACCTATCATGGCATATTTGATCCAGCAAAAATTTGTGCTGAGCTTGATATTACATAAATTTAAGAGCAAATTTAACCCGGCTGATAATGGTTTCAATTGCAACTGTTGAAATTGGCATTGAGTCAAACAGGCATTTGATGGACATTCACATAATATTCTGTAAATATGGACCAACTTGAAAAGAAACCCTGCGAGCATTCAGATTTAAGCTTCTTCTTTTCAGCAATAATAGTTAGCTGCTTTATTAATCATTCGATGAGCCAGAATAGAAAATGTTTATCTATATTGCGACAGTGAACACAATGATCTGAAGGTTATGATTGGTTGGGACTTTGGGTGCTTGAAAGAATTTGAGATATTGGCTTTATTTATTATTATTCTCCTGTGATCTGTTCCAGGGTCGTTTTGAAATACTTTCCCTGTCGGGATCTTTCATGCCTACTGAGACTCAAGGAACAAGAAGTAGATCAGGGGGGATGAGCGTCTCTTTGGCCAGCCCTGATGGTCGAGTTGTAGGTGGGAGTGTTGCTGGACTTCTGGTGGCAGCTAGTCCTGTGCAGGTAATCTCATCTGTAATTCTTTTGCAGTGTCGTAGGTTCTATATATTTTACTTTCTATGTTTTGATATCTTAAAAATTATTGCTTTGTTCATACTAGTCGCTAAGAAATGGCTGTTATAACAATTATAGTTTAGGTAAGGAGTATCATATTATGTATCGCAACTTGCATTGGATTTTCCATTAGCCCAAAAGCGGGATATTTGGATTGTTGAACTTTTCTTCTTCTTCTCTTTTGGTATTGTGGCTGGAATTGGAGATTGGGATACTAATGCAAGCTATTGCTAGCAGGTTGTAGTAGGCAGTTTCCTACCAGGCAACCAGCAGGACCAGAAACCTAAGAAACAAAAGACGGAGATGCTACCAGTTTCCGCTGCACATATCCCCACATTAGCTGCTGCAGGACAGGCTCCAAATGCTGAACCAGAAGAGGCAATGGATGGACATAGACAGCCTAATTCCATTTCATTTCAAAGAGAAAATTGGGCAGCAATGCCACCTGTGCAGGATGCAAGGAAGTCAGGAACCGATATCAACATATCTTTACCGGAAGGTTGATTCACAAGAGCAAACAAATAAAACAAACATAAGCTCTAAAGTTGCAAATCTGAGGGTCTCATTACTGACTTAGTTGATTGTTGTTACTACACATGGGACCATTGATGTTTCTCTTATTAAAGTTGCTTGTAAACTTATTGAAATGTTGCTTTATTTTAATCTAGAGGACATGTTTCTTGCTGGGCACCAACCAAAATCTCAGGCTATTAGATGTAGCACAGTAGGATGTTTATTTATAATGGACTTTCTGGATTTAGAGTCTGCTTCCTACCCTTTTCATTACTTAATGTGTTGTGGCATATCCTTAGAACTCCTTGGAGATGTCCCAATAATAGATGAGTTTTGATGAGATTTTGGAGCAGTAAAATTGAAAGAACTAGTCAGGCGAAAAAGGGTTTTCCATGTTCTTATAGAACTCTATTGCTTCTGATTTTGGCTTGTTCTTGTAGTTATGCATCATCATGGTCGAGGATGCCTCCTTTTTTGTGTTCTTATCAAGTTCAAGCCTTAGTTAGATCAGGCTGAACGTGAATCTTAATTTGAGTCTGGTAAAATCCAGTTTAGCCTATTAATTTCGGATTGAGTCGAATCTTAACTGTTCAATTTTGACATCATAGTCAAAAAATTTCTAAGGACGCTGTAGCTCTCTGACCTTGCAAGTAAACAAGAGACTCGAGCACTAAAAGTCTAAAACATCATCATCAAGACGACATTGTCTTCATTCTTCATAATTCATTGTTGACAACAGCTGCAAGACCAGCTAACCAAGGACAAGCAGAGCCTTTTTTGTCACTGTCAGTTCTCTTTCATCGTCAAAACCTTCTCGAATCGATCTACAACTTCCTCAAGGTAATGTAATCTGGTCGTATCGCTTTCTTTTTCGTGTTCAACTTTGTCATTATCACCTTGTTTCCTGGTAAGTTCCAAGATATCTGACGAAGATATTGAAGGGTTACTTTCTCAAACTGATTTTGTCTATGAACAAATATTACCAAGAAATGAGGACGATGAAGATGCTACAAAACATTAAGGCTGCGAAGGATATGATGAAGTTAATAATACTGAATCTGAGAAGAGAGCAGAGGAAGTCATAGCGAAGGCCAATCAGGAATGGAGAGAGTAGCTACTGACTCTGAGGCTTCTCTGCTTAGAGTCGCTTGATTACTCACACTTGGTCGTCTGACAAGTCTAGTGCTGATGAATTAAGAAGTTTTGGCATTAATGGAGGACAATGAAACGCTTGCATGTTGAATTGTACTGTACAGATAATACTTGACGTGCTTCGATATTTAACTTGCAGATTATTTTGGTTCCCAAAAGTTGAAGTTCACTAAGATTTGCCCAAGAAAAATGACAAGTGAAAGTTTCATGCACTATTCTGAACATGTTTCTAAATGAGGGTAAAAAGTGTTCCAAATTATCATACATCTGCAAATGGTAAATGCTTCAGTTATAATCAAATCTGCCACATACCATGCCTATATAAGCATTTTTCGATCGGCTGAAACTGACAGTTGATGCCATCGCCTCCCCTCCCTATGATGCCTCATAAATGAATCGTTCATCACCAATATCACCAATTGTTTAGGATCCACCATATTCATCTAAGCAATTCAGGAGATGCTGCAATAAAGAGCCATCAAATTTTCGAAGAATTCCATGTCCTTTGTCAAGAGGGGTCATAAAAAGAACGCAATCAGGTGAACCCTTTTAACGAACTGAGTTGATTTGCTCCTTTTCAAGATTACCAATTCAAAATGGTCAATTCGCTTCCTAAAGAACACAATTCAGATGGGTGAATCTAAAGAAATTTAAGAACTCACAGAAGCAAACCTGGCGAGAGGATAATGCCTGCCTCATTAATCTTCCTCCTCAAGAACTGTCCAAAGCAACCTAGTATACAAAGAGGGAATCAATGTATAAAGCACCATGAAAAATCACTGAAAAAGAAAGGCCAACAATTCAGTAGGGCCAATGGAAGTGAACTCTTGAAATTACCAGAATATAGAGATGACTAAAAGAATAATAAGGTATCCAAGCTTGAAAAGCCTTTGCTGTTTTTCCCGATTAACCTGGTTGTAGAATTCAGTAACATCAACGAGGTGTTGTCTTCGTGTGTACCTGACCATTAATTTACAAAACAAATTGATTATTCTGATTGATGACACATCTTGTTCGTAAAGAAGATATTCCATTATTCTCCAGCTTCTATGTTTAAACTGGAGCCAAAAGAGAATTCAATTTTGCAGTTTAAAAAGAGTGGCATCCCTACTCGACGGGTGGATCTTGCAGTCAAGCTCCCTCTTAATACTATTAACAACTTCTCAAAAGTAGACCTTTAATAAAACCCAATAAATAACCTGAAGAAATGGAATCTCTCTTTCTCAAAACAAAGCACAAATACACTGTTCAAAGCATCTACTCTTCATGAGAACATAACAACCCAGTTTTATAAAGTACTCAAGTTGGCAAGAAGAAACTTACAGTCTCAAATTGTAATAAAGGTAGGGCAGGGACAGAAGACACATAAACCAATGACCTGTAAACAGAAATGACATGCACAACAGTCCTTGAATCACGTATTCCGGCAATACAACCGAGTTTATCTGATTCGCTGAGTCGTAAGGATTTATATAGTCAGTCTCAAGATCCGACAAGTTCAGAAGCTGCAACAATTACCCAAATGAAATTGAATAAAATAAAAAAAAACCCAATTCAGAATTCATCTCTCTTAATGTCCCTCCCAGATCAAAACACCGTATAGAAAGAAGAAACGACGTGACAGAAAGTGGTTGAGAGGTAAAAGAAGGGAATTTGAACCTGAAATCCAACAATGCCAATAACGGCCATAAGTAACAAGAAGTTCAATAACCATCCAAACACACTCGACATAGCCACTTTTCACTCCCGTCTTTCTCTGTTCTATCGCAGTTTCTGCCTACTTTTAGCCAGTTCACGCAACTACATCCGTTATACGGTAGTCCATTCGTTGACCATTCTGATGACGTTCCATTCGTTATTGAGAACAGGCCGGGCCCGTTTCAGTCCTTTAAATCCTGGTTTGAGGCCGAAGGTCTTTAATTAGCTAATTCAGGTTAAAAATCGATTTTTTTTAATTTTTAAATTAAATTTCAGTTTAAATTTTTATTTATTTAAATTAGATTAAATATAAAATTAATGCTATTTTTAAGTTGAGTATACACTAAATAAATTATTAAATATACATTATATATTTTAAATAATATATTTTAGTACATTAATAAATTTCGCTCAAATAAGATTTACATATTTTTTATATATTTCTTTTTAACTCTAAATTTTAAATTTTTCTTAAATTTTTATCCTTCTTTAAAATTAAAAGAATAAAACAACAACTTTTTTTAATTGAATTTTGATCTGAGCTACGCAAGCCCAGACTTACCTAAGATCCAACTTTCCTATCATTTTGTTTAGATGAATTAGCTTTTGAATTTGACAATATTTAAACATCTGTACATGCATTCTTCTTCTCCAACTTCTACAAAAGTATTCTTAAAACATGATTTTTAATATACATTTCACATTACCCTGTACATAATTTCCAATTACATATTTTTAAAAATATTTTTATTTTGGCAAAAAGATAAATAAAAATTATTAGGCCATAATTTAAATTAAAAAGGAGGCATACTTAACTTACAAATATAAAATATAAATATAAAAAACAAGAGATTTTTTTTGTGAAACGGAGGAGTTTGCAGCTGCTACTCTTTGGATGTGAACTAGATAAACCTTCAGATTAATGTAATAACATACAAATTATGCTAACTGGGTGCTCCGAATTAGGCAAACCTTATACGACAGACTTGATCAAAATAACGTAAGTAAAGAGAATCAAACATATGACCTTTTGGCTTTATGCTCTCTTACTTCACCAACTCGACTACTCTTAGAGATAAAGAGATACTTATTATTGTGTGAAAAGATATTTAAAATAGAAATTCTAATAAAAACATATTAAGATAAAGAGATACTTATTATTGTGTGAAAAGATATTTAAAATAGAAATTCTAATAAGAACAAAAATATGTTTCTTTTTTTATGAACTCCCCTTTGTATGTCTATCACGTAAAAGATAATTAGAAATAGCCTCAATTCAATACATTAAATTTATATTCAAGTAGAAATTAAATTTAGATTATTTGAATCCTTTGATATAAAATGATGTTAATTTATTAAAATGTAAATAATAATTAAAATTTTAAATAATTAAAATAATATTATTTTAATTTTCAATTTGATTGGATCAATTTTAAGTTATTGGATCTAAGACAGATTGAGCTTTCAAAACGGATTTGAATCGGCCCGAGTGAGCTACTTTTGACATATTGTCGCCCTTGAATACAACATTTTAAAAACTATAATGGAAGTTAAACATATAAGACATGATATTTATGGTTTAAAAGGTTCAATCAATATTATATTATCATAGAATTGAGTAAATATTAAATAAAATTAAAAGATTTAAAATATATTGAAAAAGATTGATCTTATGCATCGAAGAATCTAAAATTTAATTAAAAAGTAAGATTATGAAATGAAAATTAATTGATTTAGTTTAGTTTGTAATAACTTATTAATTTATTAAAATTAACTAATAAATTTATCAATTTATCAATTTTTAACAATCAATTATTAAAATAAATCGAAATAAATAATTAAACAACCAATTGAGGTTATTAATAATTGGTTAAATTACAACAAAAACAGTCCGTAATGCATAAACCACAAACGACATTGTAAGGCGTTTAAAAATTTATATTCTTGGTGCGAAAGCTACAGGTCTATAGAAGACTGAAGGGTGACAAATGACTTGTAATTCCGCATTTTCAGTTCTTGCTCGATCCCAACATGACGAAACAACAAGACAACTGGTCTCCCTACGATTTTAAGGGAGGGTAAGAGTTCTTGTTTCGTTGTTTGATTGTTTGTGTATTTGTTGATTATGGTAATTGTTTGGTAGAACTTGTGTTGCGATTGCTAGAGCCGATTACTGCGTAATCACAACCGATACTCGAATGTCCACAAGATACAATATTCTCACTCGCTATTACTTCAAAATCTGTAAACTAGTCAGAAATCTTAGCTTTCTCAAAGTCAGAAATTGTAGCTTGCTTTCGGTGATTGTTGAGTCAGAAATGGTGGCTTATTTTTTCGATGGATTTTTGTGGTGCAGTTGGCCTTCACCCATTGAATTCTCTATAAAAGAGAAGCAACAACAACGAAAAAAGGAGGAGAGAAGGGAGTAGAAGATTTCTGGTGTGAGAAGAGAGCAAAAGTTGTTTAGTGTGAGAGAGTAGAAAAATTTTCCAGAAGTGAGAGAGAGCAGAAATTTTGAGAGAGAGATATTTTTTTTAATATTTTTGTTTTCTCTTTTTAGTAGGAGTGGGTGAGCTTGGGTTAATTTGGGTCTTATGAGAAATTGAGTGATAAGCATTATTGTATATTCTCGTTGATTATAATGAAATATTCAATCGTCTCCAAACTGAACGTAGGCATTGCCGAACCAATATAAAAATTTTGTTGTTCTTGTTGTAGTTTTATTTTTCACTCCAAAATTTATTAACGCTTCCACACAACAAGTGGTATTAGAGCTCCAGTTTTTTTGACTGGGGTGTTATAGGAATGAAAATATGTTGGAGCTACAGTGTCGATGAACAATGTCGGTGAATAATATCGGTGAACAGTATCGGTGCTACAGTGTCGGTGCTACAGTTCCTGTGAACAATACTAGTGTTACAGTCCCCTATTACAGTGCTGTGAATAGTATCGAAACTATAGTTGTGTGAATAATGATTACAAACAGTACGTATTTGTAAATAGTGACGAGTAGATGGATGGAGATAAAGACGAGCTTGGTAAGAGGGAGTCAACATCGTCATCGTCGATGCCTACATCCAATAGACATCCAATCACTACTACAAGGTTAGAGGTTGATAAATTTAATGGCTTCAATAATTTTAATATGTGGCAATGTGAAGTTATGGATGTATTGTATGAACAAGAGTTGTATATGGTTTTGGAAGATAAACCCGAAGATATAGATGACAAGCAATGGACGAGAATTAATCTCCATGCTTGTGCCTTTATTCAATCATTCCTTGATAAGGAGTTGAAATATTCTTATATAAAGGAAACTTCTGCTAAAGAGTTATAGACGAAATTAGAGGAAAAGTATATGACCAAGACCGTAGAAAATCGGCTCTTTTTGAAGAAGCGACTCTTCCGATTTTAGTATCGTCCAAGTTTTTCTATGCATGAACACCTAAATGATTATAATAAAATACTTACCGATTTAGCAAACCTTGATGTGGAAATTTCTGACGAGGATAAGACATTATGTTTGTTAAATTCATTGCCTGATGATTGTGATCATTGGACAACTACTTTGTTGTATGGAAAATTCGAGGTAAAATTTGACGAGGTTTCTGCGGCATTGGTAAATCATGAGTGCAATAAGAAGGAACTGAAGACTCACAATTCACAAACTGAAGCACTCACTGCAAGGGGACGAATAGAAGAAAGAAAACATGAGAAGCGAGGAAAATCTCATTCAAAGTCACAAGGGAAGTTTCCTACTATAGATGAATGTGTCTTTTGTTGTCAAAACAGTCATTGGAAGAAAGACTGCCCCCAATTGAAGAACAAAGAGAAGGAGAAAGTGAGTTCTGTAGCAAATGTTGCAAAATTTGCAGATGATGATTTTGAGT
>JANJEY010000004.1:2829496-2849302 GCA_024703695.1 Erythroxylum cataractarum | reverse complement strand
ATCTAATTTGATATTGTTATTATTATTTCCATTAGTTAATTTTTTAAATAATACAAATCGTTCGTAATGAAATTATCAATGAATAACATATTTGTAATCATATTAAGGACCAAGGGCATTTTCGTCATTGACACAATTTTTTCGTTCTGTCTACTGCAACCAAACACATTCTGCCTTCAAGAAGGAGACATTTTTTCCTGTTCTATCCATTACAACCAAACATCCCACTGTCTCCAATTTTTTTTCTGTTTCGCCTCCAACTTTCTGTTCTGTTCTGTCTCCACCTTCTAGAGACAGCAACCATGCGGACAGTACATGTGTTGTTTTTTTCAAACAAGTACATAATATTTTTCATTTTTAATGAGTAAATTTAATTTTAATATATGTTAAATTTTATTTAAATTAAATATTCATAGATTAATTTTCAATATATAAAAATCTATATTATACTTCTTTGATATATTATATTTTAATATTATATTTCTATGATATATTATATTTTAATAATATATTATTAAATTTTTATTAAAGATTATTTAAATTTTAATAATAAAAATTAATTTATTATAGAAATATAAAAATTAAAATTTTTAAAATTTTAAAATGAATTGTTAATTTTGAATTAAATAGAATATTTTTTAATATATTTTTTAAATATTAAAGTTATTCCTTTGCACCAAAATGTCACGAATTTGAAACGGTTGTATATAATTGATGAACTTTTCCCGACCCTCGCAAAGCATAATTTACTCTTTTTAACAAATCAAAACAACTAGCTATTATTTTAAAATGAATACACGGAAAATAAATAAATAAATAAATAAATATTATACGATGCCTATCTTTCTATAATAATTATAATAATATAAAGTTAATTTGTGAATAGGACTATACGAGGGAACAAGAGGAAGACAAAGGCATGGTTCTTTAATGTACTACTTTGTCCTAAGTTCCTAATAGTTTGGAACGACACCGTATAGTGTGTTTACAGCTTAAGCCTCGTTCGCTGGGCCAGCATCAAGCAACATGTCACTATTATGCACCTAATTTTTTCTTAACACGGCTGTTCAACCTCCGAAAACTCCATCACCAAAAACATCCCTCATCTTCCTCAGTTCACACCGATCGCTGGATGCATCTGTTACCAAATTGTTCCGACGACGGTTAACGGACATGGTCTGTCTGTTTTCTGAACGTTGGGCTTCATTTTCAGGTATACCTGCCGTTGCTTTTATATGATGGTTTTTGTTATAACTTGGGAAGTTGGAAACTTTGAATTTGTTCGCTTTTTGCTGTTATGCCTGATTTCATCACTTCCATTCGATAGGTACGACAAATTTCATTGGTTTCGTGCATTGTTTATTGGGTAGCGAAGGGAATGGAAGAGGAATTTTGCAGAGATCTAAAAATATTGATAGAAGTTTCATTGTAGTAAATGCTTTCCTGAAAAATAAGTTGCTCTGATGCGAAAATAGTCGTTGGCTGTTCTTGAACGCCGGAGGTTGTTTAATTACATTTGACTTGATATGACCTGTGCCAATCGAACGCCTAGCTTTGGCTACTGGGTACATCTGTTTTTATAAGGACAATGGTAATAGAAATAAAGGATGGATTTAATAGTAAACATTTGGGACTGCAGTTTGGAAAGGATCTGAGGAGTTGATATGAATCATTTTGGATTGATCCGTTATAAATTTGATATTGGTATATATTGGATAAAGCTCAAGGAATGGTGTTTGTTTGTGCAGGTCATGGTGTGAGAACTTCAGATGTGTACTTTTGCCTCAGTAGTTAACAGGTTTCTCTTCTTGTTGATTGTTTGATTTGCATCGTCTGTACCAACTACTGCCTTCATTCGAAAGCTCACCAGCATTGATTTCTGATCTTTATCTACCTCACCAAGTTATTAAATACAGCTAGCTCAGGAGAGGAAATGAAACAGAGAAGTCATCCTTGTCTCTGTCTCTTTGTTTGGCTGAATATGATCAGTAATGATATCCGACAGTGAAAACATACCCAAAAAACCGAGGATAGGAGATGGTAGGTCTTGGACTAGGATTAGGAGGGGTGGAACTAGGAGTATTAGCAGCCTGTGTGGTGCTGTTTGTTCCGCTGGGAATGGCGGGGTGGCATTTGAGCCGCAATAAGGTGCTGTTCTTTGGTGGTGCCCTTTTCATTACTCTTGCAATAGCTGTCCATTTAACACCCTATTTTTCTTCTGTTTATGATCTTATTAATTCTGTTCAATCTGTAGTTGTTTTAGATAGTCAGGAAGATACTTGCATTAGTTTGGTCAATGAGGTTGTCTGGGATGTCAAAGCCACTAACCCCAATAATCATAGCCCTCTTTTTATTGAGCAAAACAGTTACACAGATAATATTGGCGATACTGGTTTCAGTAATAAGAATAATGATTTGGTCGTTGATGACAAGATTTGGAGTTGGGCAAATACCGGGAAGGTGAAGGCTTGTGAGTTTCAGAAATTGAGCAAGTCTGATGTTTCAGATTTACTTAATGGATCATGGATTACTGTGGCAGGCGATTCACAAGGAAGGCTAATGGTGCAATCTTTGCTTAATTTGATATTAGATCCATACAGAATGGAATCTGTCATGGGTGATTTGTTTAAAAGGCACAGTGATTATAAGATTGTTATTGATGAAATTGGTATGAAGTTGGATTTTATTTGGGCTCCTTTTGTGGTGAACCTAACTGATTTAGTGACTAGTTTTAAGCAAAATAAAAGTTACCCTGATGTTTTGGTGATGGGTGCTGGGCTATGGCATATGCTTCATGTCACTAATGCATCAGATTATGCTGTTGCTTTACAATCGTTAAGGAGTTCAGTGTTATCAGTATTACCATTTTCTCCAAAGATGGCTACAGATGGACCTTTGGCAGATTCTCCATCTGTTGGATTCCCGCATTTATTTTGGCTTGGGATGCCAATGCTGATAAATGGGATGTTGAACACGAAGGAGAAGAGGGAGAAGATGACTGATGAGGTTTGGCATGCCTATGATCAAGTCTTCCATAACAGTAACCTCCTACGCAGATATGGTGGCCCATTTTTGTTGCTGGATATTGAATCACTGAGTTGGAATTGTGGGACACGGTGTACAGTAGATGGTATGCATTATGATAAGGCTGTTTATGAAGCTGCTATTCATATTTTGTTAAATGCATTGCTTATTGAATCTCATCAGAAACTTGGACCCTCGTAGCTCTGAACTTGCATTTGATTTACATAAGAGAGTGATGAAATTCTTTATCCTGCACCTTGATTTTTCTCCAAATTTACAGTCACTAGAGCTGCAAATTTTGTACTGTTATTTGCATATTCAAATTCATCAAAAATATTTCCTGTTTCTTCTTTTCATAGGAATCATTTGACTTGCAGCAATGCTTTTATGGTAAGATCATGAATACTCACTTCTTTGGTAGTGTATAACTACTAACCAAATACTGTTGATGTATTCCTTTTCTGCCTAGCAAGCTTTTCTTAGAGTTGCAGATTTACCTCTCTTTGTGTACTGACTATATATTTTATTTAGTTATTCAGTTAAACCAGTTACTCGTGGTGTCCTCAGTATAGAGGAACCGCGTCAATCCATCCCAAACTTGGTAGTTAAATTGTTTGTTTGTATTTTTAATTTGTGATTATTGTAAGTAGAGGTAAAATCTTGCCCTCTTTGTGCTGCATGAGTGCTCACAGGGATATCTACTTTGTTTCTCTGTATTGTTGCTACAATGCACTGAAGATCTAGTGCAGCAGATCTAATACATCTACAAGTACAATCTGGAGATTTAACTCGGCTAAATAAAGACAATACGAGGAACTTGAAACTTCTAAAATTTGGAAGATTCACCTAGGCTCTTAAATGTCTATTAGCAAATGTTCCCTCTTTCACAAGGAAACAGGGAAAACGAAGACATAATGTTCAAAATGTCATCTTGTCACGTTAAGGAAGGGTCTAATTGGTAGAACAAGTTATCTCTTCTTTTTTTTGGTAAGGAGTATGAGGAGGAAAACTAACTCCTCAAGAGCGTAACAGAGTACTGATCTCGGCTTTTTTTATGGAGGCATCTCCCACGCAATCCACCTAGCTTCCCGGTTTACTATTATAAAAAATCTCGGCTTAGCATTGCATTTAATCCGATTGAAGCCTAATACAAGAGTGTATTTCATTAATCATACTTGTAAAGGGGGCGATATGAACCACAAGATTAGAAGAATCCTATGATTAATGTATAATTCCTGATAATAATTGTGTGATGATGCAAATGAAGTGTACAAAACGAGTTATGATCAATAAGCAGTCATTATGGTACGTTCGTTTATATACCATAAACTATATATTTTAATTATTTTACATTTTACACTTTTCTTTTTGTTTTCCTATGGTACATTTCATTTTAACTCAATATTGCATATATTCAAATTTAAGATGTTGATATTATTTTTCAAGACCAATTACACAAAATTTTCTTATTAATGATAACAATAAGTCAATTCCGTCAATTTTTTAAAAATAAATTTTAAAAAAGTGTAAAATAATTTCATAATTTAATAAAGTCCAAGCTTGGATTGCCTATACTCAGACTAAGACTAATGTTGTTTTATTTAGAAGAGTTGGACCTCGAACAGATCTAAGCCTAAACAACCTATAACTTAACCTGATTAAAAACATTTGAGCTGATTGGGTGTTGCAACGTCATTCCTAGTTAAAATGAAAGTAAAAAGTTCAAATTACAATGTAATTTAGGTTTTAGAAAATCTTTAGAAGAGTAATGATGTGATTAGAGAGATTAGAAAAAGCTGAAAGTTGGCAAACAGCCTGAATATAGGTAGGAGACAATTTTCTAATCCCTATATCTCCGCCAAGCTTTTGATCGTGGCCTCTAAGAGGGAGAGATTCTCTCTTCATTTTTAACAAACCTACCTTGACCTCTCTTCCTTTCTCTTTCTCTTTCAATCAAAAGAAACATTTCTGATAACATTTTCCTGCAAATCTTACGTTGAATCTTTTAAGCTCATCTACATTTATCAGGGAGTAACAGTCACATTTTCATACCTTTCAGTTTTTCAACCTCAAACCTGAGGCTTCAATTACGTGCAGTGAGATCGAATTGGGTCAGCTTCCTTCCAAGGAATCTTCATCTAGTCTCTTGTTAGAATAGTCAGATGGTTGGTGGTGCAACGTGAAACGCAATAGAGAATGTGATCAGAGGTTGGTGCATGGATTCAAGATTCGTTCTTTCTGGTGGCAAAAAAATAAATAAATAAATAAATTTTTTCTTCCAGTTAAACTTTTTGAGGAAAAGCTTGTAAGAATTCAGAAGAGAGATGGCGGCTCAATTATCGTTCAGGGCATTTTCCAGGGCAGCTCATCAGGAATTACCTTCAACTGACAGAGTAACAGATGATCCTGGAACGCAGAGATCACCACAAAGCACGGTGACGTCGGTGTATCAGACGCACATCGGTGGTTTCTGGCGTAATGTGACGATTTCTTGGTGCAGAAATCTTATGAACCACTGTGTCAACCTCATAATCAACAGCTTAGAAGGTGAAATCTATTACAGTTGCAAGGTCGATCTTAAGCCATGGCTTTTCTGGACCAAAAAAGGGAGCAAGTCCTTTGAGCTTGAAGGGTGTCAAGTAGATATCCACTGGGATTTTCGTTCTGCTAAATTTTCCGGTAGCCCTGAGCCTTTCAGTGACTACTACGTCGCCATAGTTTCCGATGACGAGGTCGTGTTATTAGTAGGAGACCACAAGAAAAAAGCTTACAGAAGAACGAAAGCGAGGCCAGCTCTTGTTGAAGGTATTCTATACTACAAAAAGGAAAACGTTTTCGCCAAGAAATCATTCTCAACCAGAGCGAAGCTCAATGAAAAGAATCGAGAACATGACATTGTCATAGACAGTTCCACAACAGGCCCTAAAGACCCTGAAATGTGGATTAGCATAGACGGGATAGTCATGATTCATGTCAAGAACTTGCAGTGGAAATTCAGAGGGAACCAAACTGTGATGGTGAACAAACAACCCGTGCAAGTGTTTTGGGATGTTCATGATTGGTTGTTCAGTGATCCAGGTCAAGGACACGGATTGTTCATATTCAAACCAGGGCCACCAACAGAATCAGAAGATGAGAAAGATGAGAGCCCACATGCAGCCAAAAGTGATACGAGTGATGGAAGTAGGTATTATTCAACACGGAGTCATAATACTACAACACATGATTTCTGTCTTTTCCTGTATGCTTGGAAAATTGAGTGAAAAGCTGTCTCTGTGTGGATTAAACAAGTTCGTATATACAGTTTTAGAGTTCTGTCTTCTTCTTCTTCTTCTTTTTCTTTGTCACCAGGAAGAATTAAAGATGTAAAGTTCATTAGTTACGGCTTCTCCAGGTAATCAATGTAGGAGACTTTGTTGAACAAATTAGAAATCCAGAATTCTTATAAGTCTATATATTGGGATTTCCAATATTATACTATCTTATTTTGTTTTATGAATATTAACTATTTATTTATGTAGATTTCGTATTTATTTATGCAGAATTTATACAAAATTTATATAAATAAATGACTAAAATTTATGAACCAAAATAAGACATCATAAAATTAAACAGAAAATCTAAACTCATATATATCCGAGTAAACTTTCAATTGAATCGGCCACGTATGTACTCAAGTTTATCATAAAAAATGCAAATATCTCAAATCATTTATGAGCTCCGACTAGAAACCTTTTCAAGTGCTCATACTCGACCCGACAAGCTTTTCCATAGAAAAAAAAGCCTAAAAACGACAAGCTTTTCAACGTTTTTTAATTGTAAAAAGTAGATAATTCTAAAGCTGTTTACTTAAAAATGTTGAGTAAACGTGAGTCGGTAAGAGTTTCTTCTGATTTAAGTGAGGTTGTGGATTCGAACCATTCTTATGTAATGCGGCTATTTCAAATTTGAGATCAGAGCTTTGTTTTTTATAAAGAATTTACTCAGCTCGAACGATGATCAGTCTAAGAATGAATGATTTAAAGGTATATTCTTATAATTAGAGTCATCTTAAGATACCTCGTAAAAGAATTAAAAAAATGATAGTAAAATATAGACTGATGATGTAAAATAAGAGCATTTCTTAGAAATGACGAAGTCAGCTTTTATTTTCTATGTATATATGAACCCAATATTCCCAATCTAGAAGGTGTTAAGCCATAAAGTCAGCACCATGATTTGCGCTGGTAGAAGCAAAAGAACAAGAACCAACAACATTAATAATAATGGCTGTTTGATTGTTTAGAGCCACTTTGTAAAACCCAACAAACCTCTGTTGTTTCTTGTAATCATTGTTTGATCTTGATCGTTTAAGACTTAATCTACCCCTTAACATCACTTGCCTTATTAGTACGAAACCTCTTTTTCTCTCTCTCTCGCATTGACCTCGTCGCCTGGAATGGATGAACTCTCACGTTATCTGCAAATCCACTCTCATAAACCCTAGATTCAAGTTTTCGTGAAGTGCCCTTCGTTGGTTTTTTGGTGGTGTCTTGATTGGGATTTTTCTGGGTATTTACGAATTCACCTTAATTATTCCAATCTAATCCGTGAAGTTCACAGTCTAAGCGACCAGAAGATAGTTCGGGATTTGCTTCTAATTATAGATCGTTCTGGGTTTTATTTTGTTGTATACCTTATCATGCATAGATCTGGAGCTGCTATGGCCTGGAATGTCTTCAAGTTCTGTACGGCCCTGCGGGGTCTGGGTTCGATCATGATCCTTTTGGTACTTGGGGTCGTGGGTGTGACATACTACGCCGTCGTTTTAACAAACTATGGTCCTGCGTTATTCCGAGGTGGCCTTGATTCTCTCATTGCTCTTGCTGTCTTGATCCCATTCCATTCCTTGGTGAGATTTCTTCTAAAAGTTCCTTTTTTTTTTTTTTACCTCTTGTCCTTTTGATTGTTGAGCTTTTTCGGATATGTATGCCATCTGACTAGAGAAAGGTTTTGAATTCATTTGGACTTTAATTGGGTTTATTGGTTAGTGTTTGTGGAGGTATATCTCACTTTATAAGCCTAATACTATCTAAATTGTGTTTTCAATTTCTTTTTGTCTCCTTTTTATGATATGTTAGGGTTTATGAAACGCTAGTTCTTCTTCACAATTAGGAAATGAGATGTGCACCTACATTTTAGCTTAAACTAGTAGTGGAGTAGGAGAACTTTTACTTCATGTGGAAACATTTGTTGAAAGTGCGATCGTTGTTTGAATTTGCAGCTGGTGATGCTGTTATGGAGTTACTTTTCTGTTGTTTTGACTGACCCGGGTACTGTGCCTCCTAATTGGAGGCCTGCCATTGATGAGGAAAGGGCTGAGACCGAGCCATTAAATGTGACAGAGTTCACTGGTGTGCCGCCTGATCTATCAGGTCAAAGAGTAAGGTATTGTCGAAAATGCAGCCAGATGAAGCCACCTCGATGCCATCATTGCTCTGTCTGTAAGTATTCCTGATCCAAACTGTTAGGGAATTTTTGGTTTGTTAACATGATCATCACATAAATTTGGTATTTGACATTGCTCAGGTGGAAGGTGTGTGCTAAAGATGGATCATCATTGTGTGTGGGTTGTAAACTGTGTTGGGGCATTAAACTATAAATATTTCCTTCTGTTTTTGGTAAGTTTGTATACCAATAAGTTTAGTGTTTCATCATCAGTATACCGGTGAACTTGTTTGTTCTGCTTGGGTACATTTTGACCACTATCTGATGATTTTTCTCGTATTTTCAATGATGATCTTTTGGCTTTGAAGTAGTGCGTCGTAGTGAACTGAATGCTCCTCATTCTTATTACTGATCAATCTTCTGACAAATGTAAATGCAGAGTTGAGAGTTCAAACAGGTTTATGTGGTTTATAGTTTCATGAATAGGTGACAGTAGATTCTTTTTGTGGAATATTTCATTCTATAGGGCTCATTGGAGAGGACTTCACATTTATCAGACCATAGGACCTCAAACCATACAGGGAATTCAGTTCTGTATGTAGCTTATGTTTGGTAGATTCAGTTCTGCCCATGTGTCCTTGTAGCAATTTAGATTGGTTTCATAATGCCTGCAGTGACCTGGCCAGCATTATATGACTCACAGATTCTTATTTAGTCGAAATTAATGGTTCATCCTTTTATATATGAATTCCAATCCAACCTGCAAATATCTCCTGAAGATATCAGAAGCGTTGGGTTGTTTTTGTATCTTATATTAGATTAGCAGCTTTTCTATATAGAATTTCATACAGTTTGAAGTTCAATGTAATTAATTGATAAGGTTGGAGTTAAGTTTTTTATGTCAAATTAATTTTAGTTCACATTTCAATGCAGTTCTACACATTTCTTGAGACAAGTCTTGTGACTTTGTCACTTCTGCCACATTTTATAGCATTTTTCACTGACGGAGAAATTCCTGGGACACCAGGCACCCTTGCTACGACTTTTCTCGCATTTGGTAACATCTTCTTAGCCTCGTATTGTAGTTTATTCAAGTATGTGTCTCTAATCATGTTTCTTTTTTCAGTTTTGAATCTGGCGTTTGCTTTGAGTGTTCTAGGATTTCTTATAATGCACATATCACTGGTGGCAGCTAATACAACAACTATTGAGGTATTTGGTTTTAACCTTTTGAATTTAGGTTCTTTTGACCTTTGCAACTCTCTTTTTTTGTCACAAGAATCATTTTTGATACTAGCTCTTTTTTCAAAACTCTATTTTTGAATGAGCTTTGGTGTGGGGCACAAACTGATATATGGAAGAGTTATTATTTTTTATTCTACTAAACCTTCATACCTTTAATTTTACTATAATAAACACATTGTGAGGTTGCTGCCATGGATGACTAGGATTTTCAGCTATTGGTCTATCTTTTTTTTGTACTCAGGCATATGAGAAGAAGACTACCGTGAAGTGGCGGTATGACCTTGGTCGGAAGAGGAACTTTGAACAGGTTTGTCCACATAACATGATCCACTTCACTACTAAATTTGGAGGACAAAACAATAGATGGTTAAGTGTTGTTTAAAGGCACAGTTCTTTTGCAGTCCAAGTTCTTGATTTGGTAAATTGTTCCTTAAAGAAAATATGGAATCCTGCATGATCAGCCATTTCAATTGATCTCTTTGCAATAAAGTCTGCATACAAATTTGCCTTTCCAGTGGCAGGGCCTGATTGTTGAAGTTTGTCTACTTCAATTAGGTACATATTTCGTAATGACACTGTTCTTGAATCGGTACATGCTTTTTCAGGTTTTTGGTGCCGATAAGCGATATTGGTTCATCCCAGCTTATTCAGATGAGGATGTCCGGCGAATGCCAGCACTTCAAGGCCTCGAATATCCATCAAAGCCCGAGTTGGATTCGCAAGAGTTCTAGGAACCTAACCTGTGTGGAGTTCTTTTTCTTTTATAGCATTTAGACGCGGAGCTCCATTTGTGGCTCAACCTGTGAACAAGTTCCACTGATTTCAGCTCCAGAAACCCTGAAGTTCCCACGAGCATCTTGTAGAAATAACAGGTGGGGAAGTTGGTTGAAGCGATGAGGATTGTAGAGAGAGACAGTCATTGCAGTTGCAGTGTTTGAAGAACTTGGTAACACAAAGCGATCTAGAGGATGCGGATGAGAAGAATTGGTCCTGGAAGGGCTAGTGTTTGTTTTTCTGGATTCAACCAGTGGAGCTTGAGAAGTGCAAAATTAGTAATGTAACTCAGTTTCTTGTGACACATTAATATGATTGTAGCCTCTGTTGTACCATTGACTGAATATGTACAAAGTCATTCCCTAAAAGCTTGGTTGAATTGATTTACTGCAATTTTTCAATTTGCTTTATGATTGAGAGTAATGCTAGAAGTACTAATAAGTACTATTCTAAGATTTTTATTAATTTTTAAAGTATTTTATTTTTAAATTATAAAAATATTATTTATTTTTGTTACACTTTTTAAAAATGATTTTAGTAAAAATTATAGCGGTTAAAAAATAATTTTCTGAAATTTTAAATAAATTTTATCATATGATATTTTAATTATGTTTTTAAAATAGGTCATCATCGTTTTACCCGATCATCATTATACTCAATTTGAAGTTTCTTAGTGAAGCGGGATTTGGCGAGGTTTGATATCTTTAAAATTGATAAAATATTTATACCTTTGGTGTGTTTTCTTAACTTAATTAGACCAATATTTAGGCTTATTCGTTTGGTTTAAATTATAATTTGAACAATTAATTTTAAATTAAATAATATTTTATTAATTTTATAATTAATTATGAAATTTAAAATTTTATGAATGAATTTAAATTTAATTTTAAACTAATTTGCTTCTCATAAGCTTATCAAAATTTGACGAGACGGATGTTGAACCTGAACGTTCTAGATGTGCTAAGGGACACGTGTCACGCTCTCGAAAAGCTCAGCCCACCAATCCATCATCTATTTAATGATAATTCTCGGAATTGCAATCGACTCTGTTCTTCAGGTAAGTCTCTCTAATCGCTTGGAATCAGAAACTTTTGTCGATAAGAGAGATACGACGTGCAAATTTTCGTGTTTTTGTATTTAATGTTATGCAATTATGTTTGAATCGATCGTCTCTTAATGTTAATGCGCACAAAGACTTGGGATCTTTGTATGTAATCGATCTTTTTTTATTGCGAGGAATGTTTTTCGGTAATCTGTGAGCGTTAGTGATGTTTGAAGGGATAGAGAATACGAAATGCAGAGGGAAAGAGAAGGTAGAAATGATTTGTACAGTATCGGCAATCCTTTTGGTAATTTTAGTGGCTTTAGTATGATGTACAGCTTATTTGGAGGCAAGGATCCATTCGACGATCCTTTCTTTACTCGCCCGTTTGGACTAGAATCGAGTAGGTTTCAACCTCAGAGTTCTGCAGATTGTGGTGAATCATGTGATGGTCGGGGGAAGGCAATAGTTATAGAAGAAGTAACTTCTGATGCTGAGGAAGAAAATGGAGTACACGCTGGGAACATGAAGAACAACCATAAAGAGCATGACGGTTCAAGCAAAGAACCATCAGTTGAGCATTCTGATGATGACTCCGATGGTGGGTGAATCTTAATTTTCTGTCTATCATACACATTTTTGGTTTAGTACCGAAACTTGTGCTTCATGCAGCTGAAAGGACAAGTAAGGTCGTGAATCATGGGAGTAGGTATAATAGGAGCACAAACAGAACCACAGATTCGCAGTTTCAATTCTCAGACCTCCAAAGTAACATATGGTGATGTAGATGGAGCATATTACACTACTACACGAACTAGAAGGACGGGCACAGATGGAGTCGGTGGCATTTTTCTGGTCTAAGTTGATTGGTTTCATGGTGCTTTCTCTTTCTGTTCTAAGATTGCGATTGTGTGACTGGTGTTGATATTATAGGAAGCATTATTCTTGTACTCAACCATCTTGCTTGTCCAATGTCTACTACTAACTCTAGCTTCGCTCATCACTGGTTGGAATACTTCCATCTTCTAGTTTCTGCAAATTCTGATACTCGTACCTCTGGGCACAACCTAAATAGTAAACGAAGTTGAGCAACCCCACAGCGCTCAGTATCCAATAGACAATATCTATCCTTTCATTGTTTATATTGTTCGGTAACCATTTAGTTCTCCTTCTAAGAAGATCGGTAAAAACTAAAAGCTGCGCTCAAGTAGAAAGCAATCTCAAGTAGAAACCATTTAGTTCTACTTCTGATATATCCATCTGGTTTCCCGTCTCCTTCAGTTTTCAAAGCTGCTCGGTTTAGGAATCTGTAAGTGTTGTAATAGCACAGATCATCTGTAACTTTTATCTAATAGAATCAGAGAGCAATACTAACCCAACATCAAAACGTGGTAGGACAATGCATATGGTAAAAATTCCTACTTCCATACCTGAAACTATTCGTCATTTTGACAGGCACTTCTTGGGTCATTTCAGTCTCAGCCTGATGGTGGTAGTCTTCGTTCCTTAATGACAGAATGGCTTTCCTCTTTCGTATGGAAGCGATAACAACAGGAGCTAAGCCCAGGAAAGGGTTTTCTCGTGGCTTATCTCGTCGATAGAAATGAGTTCCCGACAGGAAAATGACCAAACCAATAAAATTGGCAGCAACCCACAGCCCAAAACCCAGTCCCAAGCTAACACTTTCCTCTATGTATACAATCGCAGTGGCACTAATCACCGAAGATTTGTAAATTGTAAAGAAGTACCAATCTAAGAAACGGCCTTGATCTTCAGGTCTATCAAATTGGTCTGCCCCCATTGTGGCTATAGTAAACCTTGTACCTCCCGACCCTGTAGCTGCCATAGCTATGGCTACGAATAGGACAGCAATGCACACACACACACACATATATGTGGACGTAGAAGAACTAGAGCGTTACCAACAAAGACACGCAAGAAGATACAAGGATGACAAAAAAGGAGCCTAAGAAAGTGTCTGCAATGATTGCTCCAACGATCGGTAATAGATTGAAGAAGCCATTTACGACATTGGATATCTGCGTAGCATCTATGCTCTTTACATTGAATTCTTTGATAAGATACACAATCAAGTTTGATGTCCAACCTCAACTAGCAAGTGTCAAGCCCGTTAATGTCCCTCAAGGTGAGAAGAAACACAGCATTTCTGCATCATATACACGAAAATGATGGACATATATACTATATATCTATATATATACAGATATATAGAGATAGAGATCAGTGAGTGGTGCCTATCATAAAAGGGAAGGTGACCCAATTGCCTCTTTTGCTACCAGCATCAGACGCTTCCGCGTCTCTAGAGTGTGATTCCTCCATGTCTGCTGTTCTTGAGCGACTGAGGAGCAGCAAGCTGCTCCTTATATATATATTGCCAACAATATGTTACAGTACTTGGCATACTCAGGCCATGCATGCTCTTAGAAATGTTTATAAAATTAGGTGAAAGAAAAAAACTTTTATTTCATTTGCTGCTAATTGTGATTTGTGAATTGAAATTTGTCCAAGAAACTTGTTGAGGAACGTAGTAAATAACTTGGAAAACAATCCAAATAGTCCTATTTTATCATTAAATAATTTTGTAAGTAAATTAATGACCTGACAGCATCAAATACATGACAGGCTAGCAGTTTCAGGTACCAATAGGATTAGGGTTACCACGAATTAGAAGATGGTTACATTCTCTTCCAGTGTTGCTTACAGAGTTCTCATTTCTACTTTAGGAAATACTTATCTTACTAGACCAGATCATTTACCAAATTAGTTAATGATGAGCATTTAGATTATAAAGCATTGATGATATATATATCAGATGTTTCTTGTGGTGGTGGTTTAATTAAAAGCTTAGGTTGACAAAAATATAATTAGTATATCGTGACATGCAAGCAAAAAGAATAGATCAAATTACTTGCATTTTTAAATGAATAGATCATCTGTTTTAATTATGGTGTTCTTATCATGTTCTATTAAATTTTATATCTATATTTATATGAAGTTAATAAAGTAAGGTATGAAAATTTGATGTGTAATTTCAAACGGCCTTTTTCATATAATTTGTTACTTTTTCTGCTTTTGCTGTGTGAGTACGATCAACCAAACAAAACAGTGTCTTCTGATGAAGACATTCCTGCTCTTCTGCATGAGATCGAATTGAAAAAGTCGATCAAATTTAATAAAATTCTAATAAAGTTAAAAGATTATAATACTTTTAGGTATTATTTTGTTAAGTTAAAACCTAATTGGGTACCACAAAATAATATAGGAATTAATTTAAACCTGATTTAAGTTTAAGGTGAGGGTGCAATTGCACCTTTTGGCCTAGTTACAACACGCAGGTCTTTAGTTGAAGATATACATCTCAGTGGAAGCTTTGAGGCTCCTTCACCTGTCAGTTGTTTTTTTGGTTACAAGGGAAAAGAAATAAAACTAGGTCCTATCGAAGACAGAGATTGGCGATACCGGACCCTGTGAGTATCACAGTATATATGGGTAAGGACAAGCGTCAGCGCCTCCTGAAGAGTGTGGACTCCAAGGTCAGAGTAAGCAGCCAGAGTAAGCAGCAAGAGCGGCAAGTCTGTCCGCACACTGATTAATTATCAAAGAAAAGTCATCCTGGGAAACTCGAAAAAAGATCACGAGCTACATAGTGGCCCACACAGAGGCCATGTCCCATGATGAAGACGAACCTAAGAAATATCACCGTCTGTCACAGAGGAATGTCATAGCTCCATTAATGGCGACTATTTATAAGCCTTGTACTATAGTCTTTGCAACCATCCTTTATGTCGTACCAGATGGAAGGATTTTGCAGGCTTCCTTTAAGCTGTTTCGACGAAAATGAAAGATCCCTTCATAGAGAAAACTAAGCCACCACAACGGACCATTTGGTTTTTCTTGCTGACATCAATGGATAACCAGATCTTCTGAGAATATGAATATCACAAATGCTGAGGTGTAAACAATGCTGGCTTGATCCTTTCATCAGCTTAAGGCATCAGAAAACCTACATAGGATGCATTACAAGAATGACATGAGAAAAGAAAACAAATTAGTTCTCAGAAGTCAACAATTTCACAAATAAATGGAAATAGTTAACTTATCACCATTCTGGAAGCTTAAGGTGCGGGTGCGGTTCAACAGAATCTTCGAGGAAGACATCCCAGTCCTTCAGAGAACAGAGCAGTCACAACCATCACAGCAAGAAGCAATTTTGTTGGCAAATACCATTATCACAATAGCTGGTGATGGTGAAAAACTCGAATCATCAAAAATACCCATCGCAGCATATTTTGCAACCAAACAATCCCTTTAATATCTTCTCAATTCCCTCTGAAGCTTATCCTCTTACGCTTTTGATTTAATGCAAAACGTCTTGCCATAGCAACATTGTAGAACCTTCTCATGTGCTCTGAGAGTTTGTTGATGATTTGGAGATTTCCTATCAATGAGAGCTGCATCAAAATGGAATCAAACTTCTGATATGGCAATTTCATTCCCAAGTTCACAACATCTTCTATCAGGTAACATGCTTCCTCTGGTTTATTGCAGCCAAAAAGGCCATCAATCATCACACAATAAGCATCAACATCTGGTGCACAGCCTCTATCTTCCATCTCACGCCAAGTCTCAAATGCCCCATTAGGATCATCCATTCTAAAGAACATTGAAATCAACATATTATAGGTCTGGACACTAGGCAAACAACCCACCTCAATCATTTTTTTGTAAAGTCTTAGGGCTTCATCACTCTCTTTAGTCTCACAAAGGACCTTTAGAAAACAGTTATAAGTGACTATGTCAGGAGGAAAGCCTTTGTTTCCCATCTCTTCCAAAAGTCTATAAGCTTCTTCAATCTTCCCACTCGAACACATCCCCTCAATCAATTCTTTATAAGTTGAAACGTCGGGGAGAAAGCCACCGTTTATCATTTGCCCCAGAAGCTTAAAACAGTCCTCCATTCTACCATTCTGAGCCAGAGCTGCAATTAAGATTGCATAAGTCTTTGAAGTGGGCGAAGACACAGTGGACCCTTTTGTTTTCATGAACTCAAAAAGCTCAGCCGCTTCTTTAACCATCCCTGATTTACAAAAGGCATCAATGGCAGTATTATAAGTGAAATCATCAGGGGTATGCCCTAGCTGGATCATTTCTTCCAAAACCCTCATTCCCCTAGTTGGGTTCCTAACTCTACACCACCCAAAAAACAACACATTGAATGTATTAGCATTAGGCTCAATGCTCTTCTTCACCCTCCTAAACAACGCTTCAGCATCTTCGACCAAACTACACTTGCATAATGCATCTAACAGCAAGTTAAAGGCATTAATTTCAGGCTGAGTCTTCACTCTTATCCTCTTCTTCTTGGCAAATTTCTGAACATGGGTCAGATACTTCTGGGTATAATTCCTCAATATATTCAACAAAACCTCAACAGGGACAGCCTTCTTATTACTCCTTTTCATGTAATCAAGCATATCACAAACAATTCTAAACTGCTTCACCTTGTACTTAGTACTAGACAAAATGTCAATCATCTCATTATAAGCAACAGGCTCGTGGTCATAGTTCTCTTGACGATCCGCCCACATAAAAAATCTAAACGCGAGTTTTTCCTCAAAATGAAGCTTGCCCAGAATGCCAAGGACCAAGTCAGTTGTAAGCTCCAAACCAAGTTGATCAAGTGCTGCCTCCATATCATGATTTCGATTATCCAAAACACTATCAAACACCTTATCGACATCGCTCTCCTTAACACGACTTCGTCTCTCTCCCGATGACGCATTTATCTGGGAACAATATGGATGAGTGGTAACAGTACTACCAATCAAAGGTGATGATGGATTCACCGCATGACTAAGGATTGTATTACATCTAGAAGTAAATAAATAGTTACTTGAAAAGGATTGGGATGAAGAAGAAGAGAGAAGGCACCTTCTAAAAGAACACAAAAATGCACGAACTCTCCTCATTACTATGCGTAATCTTGGAATCAAATGGCAATAGAAAACCAAACAGGAATAGGTATTCACAGAAGAAAAACCAAGAAGAGGCACTAGTAGCAAAGTCGAGACGAAGATCGGAGGAGGACATACGGTGGAAATGGAATTGGGGTTAGGGGCTCCGTTAGATTGATTCCTCTAGGAAATCTTTAGCTCGTTTCATTTGGATTCATGGCAGCCCAAACTCAAATGAGGGGTTTTTTATTTATAAAATTATTTTAATTTTTAATTTAATTATGTATTTTTTTATTTATTAAATAAAAATTAAATATTTAATTAGATGAAAACATTGAATTTAAAACATATTTTGATTAAAAAATATTAGTTTAAAAATATTTTCACAAAGCTATTATTAATAAATATTTGTTTTTAATATAATATGATGAATTTATTATTAATATTTATTTACAAGTTTATATTAAAAATAAAATAAACTAAATTCTATAATTGAAACATAAAATTATTTCATCTCTATATTTATATTTAATAATGAAAATGTAACAACAATATTTATTAGTAATTAAATAATTTTAATTAAAAAAGAAAGTAAATGTTCACTTATATTACCTTTATATAAAACTATTATGTTAAATTTGACAAAAATTGTCCGATCCAACTCAAAATCAACAAGTTTGCTTCGAATTGATTAGATTTGGAGATATGTTTAAAAAATTTAGGTTTAAAGTCCAAAATTTTTAAATAAAGCCAAATAATTTTG
This sequence comes from Erythroxylum cataractarum, assembly GCA_024703695.1. NCBI lineage: Eukaryota > Viridiplantae > Streptophyta > Magnoliopsida > Malpighiales > Erythroxylaceae > Erythroxylum > Erythroxylum cataractarum. The sequence continues at coordinate 2,831,052 of JANJEY010000004.1, read as the reverse complement.
AGTAAAATAATTTCTAAATTTTTAAAAGAAAAATATATTTAACCCATCCATTCAAACTTAAACAACTAAAAATTTGAATTAAACTAAAGCTCAAATCAACCCAAACTCGGCCCAACCCAACTTGTTGCTAAGCATATGCTATTTTGACTGCTCTTTTCCACTTAAAATTATTGATATAATCTAAATATTGTGAAATAAGTAAATTAAATTTATTTATTATTCAAAAATGCTCCTTTTTTTAATTTCATCTCATCGTTTTTAAAATTATGTACAGATACATAGGGATAGTTTGGTCACATTACTGTGCTTCGTATTATAACCATTTGGCATATCCGAACATCGCATTTCTAACTTCACATCTCAACCTTCCATTTCAGGCTCCCAATCGCACCGCTAATAACGATTTACTGGAACATTCTAACCTTTCAAACCCCCTATATTTGTCCCAGTGGAGGTGGGGCTTGTGCTCTACTCGTGTCAGTCTCGAGCCCCATTCTTTACTCTTCATTTCTGAAAGGTACGTTCTCGCCCTTGTCTTTTAGATCTCTACACTTTCACGCTCACTATCTTTATATGATGATTTGGAGGCGATTTTAGTATCCTTTTACTTGTCGATCCTGCCATGTAGATCTGATATGTAGTTATTTCTTTTTGTGTTAGCAGAAGTTTCATACTGTTTGGTAATTCTTGAGAATTTAAATGATGCTTCCAACACAACCGTTGTATCATAAATTGAGAGCATGAGCATTGTAAAATAAATGTTTTGGTCAATTATGAACCCATTGGGCCATGTAAATTAGCCCAATGTGAGAGCTTCAACTAAACACCCTAAAACCCTATGATTTCTGCGCAGAACAAAAAGATTCCTGTTGCTTGACTCTGCTCCCTCTCTGTCTCGAGATGGCTGTGAGTAGCTTTATTTCTCTGTTATTTTCTTTCTTCTGTTGATCTTCTAAGTTCTCTAAATGCTCCTTTGTCTGAGGGTTTTGGATTTTCAGCTCAGAATTGGTTGGGTTGGCCTTTTTCTAAAAAATAATGAAAAAACACGGTAGATTGCGGTGTATTAGTTCTTAAATTGATGAGTTTGGTCGATACCATTTTGATATAGGTAAATTTGGAAGCTTTTGAAGCATTTCGTTTGCAGTTTCGTTTTAGGAGCTTGAAGTAATAACAGCTCAAGTTTAGCTTTTTATATGTGCAGCTGCATTGGTAAACTCATACTTCCTGTCAATCATGCAATGGCATCACTTTTTTTTTATTTGATGCTAAACAAAGAACTAATACGTCTTTCTACGTGTATTGCGTCAAGTGTTGTTTCTTACTTGTTCTTTACCATTCTGCATGCTTTTATCTTATAAATTCCTAGTTGCATCATTGACAATTGGGAAGCTCAAGTAAGAGATAATGATGGAAGATTTGCTCCAATTTTTTATCAGCACTTGTCTTCACTCTTGTTCCTAGCCTTTAATTGGAGATGGCATAGATATGTCGTTTCTTCCTTCTCTTTTGTTTCCTTAAAGAGGGAAAAAGAGGAATATTTTTATACGATGAAATAA